>CM055115.1:7847825-7992574 GCA_029204225.1 Diphasiastrum complanatum | reverse complement strand
TTGCTTCATGGCATCATACCACTCCTTGGTATTGAGTGCCTCTTGTACATTCTTTGGCTCTTCATGAGAAGCAAAAAAGGCATAATTTAAGAACATTTAGTAAGAGAAAAAATTTTAGAAGATACAAGCTTTAAGGAAATATTCCCAATTCCTTCAATAGGACATTCATAATCATTTGCAGTGTATATTGATTTCTTGGCTCCATCATAAGGTGAAATAGAAGAGAAAGAGTCCTTGGAGCTACACATATGTGAGGAGGCTCCACTATCAATATACCAAAGTCCATCCTTCTTGAAAGGAAATGATGAGAAACTAGAGACCATAAGAGATCCCTCTCCATCACTTGCAATAGTATCTTCCTTCTCATTGGTGATGTTGGCTTGCTTGAGTTGATTTTTCTTCTTGAAGCAATTGGTGGCATAATGACCTTTATTGCCACAATAAAAGCACTTGATCTTCTTCTTCTTGAGCATAAATATAGAAGAACTCGAGGAGTCATCCTCCTCCTCATCTTTTTCTTTGGCTTGGACTAGCTCACTTTGATTGATAGAATCACCAATGCAGGCAAGCTCCCTATGAATATCCTTGACTCTCAAAACATAATTAGATGCACTCTCATCACTCTTTTGACTACTTTGGAAGATTTTATTTTTAAGAATGAGGAGCCTAGAGGTGTTCTTAGCCTCATAGATAGTCTTGAGACAATCCCAAGCTTCTTTGGTTGTGGTGCAAGTACCTATCTCCCTCAATATCTCATTAGAGACATTCATCTTAATGTAGTGGAGAGACATCCTAGCTCTCTTCTTGTATTTTTTAACCTCTTGAAGAACTTGAGGTTCTTCTTCAAGGCAACAATTTCCATCACATCTTGAAGTATCAAGATGGATTCCATCCTCAACTTCCATATTGAATAATTGGAAGTGGACAATCTCTCACTTGGTTCCAACAAGAATGAACCCATTGAAGCCATCTAAAGTGAAATGATCTCAAATGATGAACAAAAAATGATGCTACACACTCACAATAGGATCCAATAATGATGCGCTATCACCTCCTATGCAAGGCCTCACAACAAATTGTGAGATGATTCTCACTAGCTATTCAAATCTCTCCAAAACTAGATCTACTTCACATCAAATGATGGAATATGACAAAGTTAGGATCCAACACTCTTAGCACGTGTGAAATACACTAAGAAACCAAATTTGACTCAAACACAATGATATTGCATGAAACAAAATGGCTAAGATCTCAAAACAATGCCTAGATCACATATAGATAAGATTGATGAGCATCCAACTGTGATTTGGGATCAAACAAGCAATCTCTTGACCAAACCAAATGTGTTCACCCAAGTCTAGGTGCCCTACCTAACCCTCTTTCAAAATCTTATAACTTTTGATTGGTACATCCAAATGGAATGAAATTGATTGCATCAAAAACTACACAACACTAGCTTCAAAACAAGCTATCTAGCAAGATTTTTGATCAAATATGAAAGAGAACTCTCAAACTAAAATTCGATGTTCCTCACACATGTCTGAGCACTTGATTCCATACAATACCACGTCAGACCCAATCAATGCCCTATTGATTTCTTTTTATCCAAAATTGAACAAGATAGCTAGGAAAATGGATCTTGACAATTTCTAGCTCAATATTGGTGGAAAATCTACATACTAATGGATGGAAATGCATGGTAACCTTAGGTAGACTCTGATACCATGTAAATTTCACACATGTGGAGTCCCCACTACATGTGATTTAGATCTCCTAAGATGTGTGGATGCACAATGATCAAGATTAGATTGAGATTCAAGATCTATCTTACTCTCAATGGCAAAAACACAATAGTACATGCATTAACTCACTTCCAAAGTACATACACATGTGTGGGAAGTGTTCCAAAATAAAACTAAGTAAAATTAAGCTCCTCTCCTCGAGTAGAGAGAGAATCCTACCAATAGCTCTCGGGTAGAGAGAGAATGCTAGAAAAACACTTGGTCTCAAAATCCACAAGATCTCCGAATTACTTAGATCAAAATGAGAAGTACAATGATACTTTTGTCCACATTGCACCCAAAATTTCATCCATGAAGTGGGTATTACACATCACCATGCGCGCATTTTTATCACATTGCTTGTCTCATCCAACATACAATGTTGGATGATAAGTGCAAGTTATGTGATTATAAAACTATCGAGAAATTATATATTCATTAGACATGCATGATGATTATCGTAGAATCCAAGAGATCTGTGCCTTCGCAACTCTGTAGCTTGTGATAGAGTATCACAATGGACTCTTCGACACTACAAGAAAAGGAGATTTAAATGATGGTCTAAAATGGCTGCTTTTCTGAAGGCCGTTATTTAAGGAGTCTTAAATGATGGCCATAAACAATTCTAAGTTCTACGCCATCACTTGTGCCAAAATTGACAATATTAAAGTGAAAATACTATATGCCATGTATAATAACATGAATGATGACCTCAAAAAATAGTCGTATATGATGGTGAAAATGACGGCCAGCAAAAAATCGTCATTTTCTTCTAGTTTATATGATGGCTTTCTAAAAAACCATCCTTAATGCCAATAATGAATTCATTCAAATTTAATTATAGCAGGGATTATGGATAAGTTTGTGGATAAAAGTACATATAGTGATCTACATATTATATACCCTTATTTGCGTACATATGTGTGCAACCAAAAACTAGTCAAAGCATGTTAATGTGTACCAATCTATTATGATGTAGGCCTAAACAGTCATTTTTTGCATAATTTTCATAAATGACGGCCTAGGAAAATCTTGCTTATTCAGGCGTACTGTATGATAGTTTTTCAAAAGCCATCATTTATGACATTTTCCTCTTTGTGAGCATTTAAAATGTCTAGATAAGTGGGCAGATAAAAGTAGTTAGATTGAGATAATAGTATAACAGCCTTTGATTTTGTAAAATTGTGTCATATACGTCTTTTTGAATGTGTTGACATTGAATCCAATGATATTGAACATGTGGATAGGTATAATATCCCATGTATAACATAAGTAGGTAAATCTACACATAGATGGATGGATTACTACATAATCTAGTAGATATATGTGATATCTAGACTTTAATTTTAGTTCATGCAAAAAAAATGGCATAAATGATGACCTAGAAAACCGTCATTAATTATGGTTTATATGACAACTTTTGAAAAGTCGTCATTTATGCCAAAATGACATTTTTTTTGGGTTTATGGCTTACATGTTTAGATAAGTGGGCAGATAAAGGTAGTTAGATGGATATGATAGTATAGCACTTGAGTTGGTATAACATATATGTGATATCTATACTTAAATATCAGTTTATGCATAAAATGGCATAAATGACAGCCTAGAAAATCGTCATTTATGCTAGTTTATAGGATAGTTTTTCAAAAGTCGTCCTTTATGCCAAAGATGACATTTTTTTAGTCTCATGCCAGATAATTAAATTAGTTAGATGGATATGATAATATAAGACTCTTAAGTTGATATAAGTGTCATATTGTTTTTTGATATACATCAATTATATGTATTTCAATGTATAAGTATTGATGGTATTGAACACATCGTATAATATGCCATGTATAACATAAATAGCTAAATTTACACATACATGAATACGATAGACATATGTGATATATAGACTTAAATCATCATTTCGTGCAAGAAACTGGCATGAATGATGGCCAAGACCACTGTTATTTATAATGTTTATATGACAGCTTTTCAAAAGCCGTCATTTATGCCAAAAATGATATATTCTCTTAGTTTTGTGGGTTAAATGTGTAGATAAGGAGGTGGACAAAAGTAGTTAGATTGAGATAATAGTATAGTTGTCTTAAGTTGATATAAGTGTGTGTCATATAGTTTTTGATACATGTTGATGTATTAATAATATTGAATCCAACGGGAATGAACATGTGGATGGGTATAATATCCCATGTATAACATAAGTAGGTAAATTTAGACATGAATGGATGGGTTACTACATAATATGATATCTAGACTTAAATATCAGTTCCTGCAAAAAAAAAATGGCATAAATGACGACCTAGAAAACCATCGTCTATTCTGGTTCATATGACAGCTTTTCAAAAGCCGTCATGTATGCCAAAAATGACATTTTTTGGGGTTTATGGCTTAAATGTTTAGATAAGTGGGTAGATAAAGGTAGATAGATGGATATAATAGTATAACACCCTTGAGTTGGTATAAGATATATGTGATATCTAGACTTAAAAATTAGTTCATGCATAAAATGGCATCAATGACAGCCTAGAAAACCGTCATTTATGTTGGTTTATAGGACAACTTTTCAAAAGCTGTCCTTTATGCCCAAAATGACATTTTTCTAGTCTCATGCTAGATAAAACTAGTTAGATGGATATGATAGCATAACACCCTTAACTTGATATAAGTGTGTCATATATTTATTGATACACGTCGAATATATGTATTCCAATGTATTATTAGTGAACCGGACAATATTGAAGATGTCAATAGATACAATATTCCATGTATAACATAAGTAGCTAAATTTATGCATACATGAATATGATAGACATATGTGATATCTAGAATTAAACCATCATTTTGTGAGAAACTGGCATAAATGATGGCCTACAAAACTATCGTTTATTCTGTTTATATGACAGCTTTTCAAAAGCTGCCATTTATGTCAAAAATGATATATTCTTTTAGTTTTGTGGGTTAAATGTGTAGATAAGGAGGTGGACAAAAGTAGTTGGATTGAGATAACAGTATAGCAGTTGTAAGTTGATATAAGTGTGTGTCATATACTTTTTGATACATATTGATTTATTGATATTGAATCCAACGGTATTGAGTTAATGGGTATAATATCCCATGTATAACATAAGTAGGTAAATCTAGACATGAATGGATGGATTACTACATAATATGATAAATATATGTGATAACTAGTCTTAAATATCATATCCTGCAAAAAAAAAGTGGCATAAATGAAGGCCTAGAAAACCATCGTTTATTCTAGATGGATATAATAGTATAACACCCTTGAGTTGGTATAAGATATATGTGATATCTAGACTTAAATATCAGTTCATGCATAAAATGGCATCAATGACAGCCTAGAAAACCGTCATTTATGCTGTGGTTTGTAGGGCAACTTTTCAAAAACCATCCTTTATGCCAAAAAAGATATTTTTTAATCTCATGCCAGATAAAACTAGTTAGATGGATATGATAGCATAACACCCTTAAGTTGATATAAGTTTGTCATATATTTATTTATAAACATCGAATGTATGTTTCCAATATATTAGTAGTGAACCAAACAATATTGAACATGTCGATAGATACAATATCCCATGTATAACATAAGTACTAAATTTACACATACATGAATACAATAGATATATGGGATATCTAGACTTAAATCATCATTTCGTGCAAGAAACTAGCATAAATGACAACCTAGAAAATTGTCCTTAAATTTGGTTTATATGACATCTTTTCAAAAGCCGTCATTTATGCCAAAAATGACATTTTTTAGTTTTGTGGCTTAAATGTGTGTATAAGGACGTTGATCAAAGTAGTTAAATTGAGATATCCAATATAACAGTCTTAAGTTGATATGTGTGTGATATACTTTTTCATACATGTTGATGTATTATAATTGAATCCTGGTATTGAACATGTGGATGGGTATATAAACCCATGTATAAAATAAGTAGGTAAATCTACACATAGCTGGATGGGTTAATGGATAACATGATAGATATATTTGATATCAAGATTTAAATATCAGTTCATGCAAAAAAAAAATGGCATAAATGATGGCCTAGAAAACCGTCATTTATGCTGGTTTATATGATAGCTTTTCAAAAGCTATCATTTATGCCAAAAATGACATTTTTTTAGATAATACTAATGTATTCCAAAATTTGACATTTTCTTAGTTTCATGGCTTAAATGTGTAGATAAGGGGCGATATAAATCTAGCTAGATGGATATATTAGTATAGCACGCTTAGGTTCATATAAGGGTGTGTCATATATTTTTGGATGCATGTTTAAGTGTTCAAATGAATTAACGATTCGAATGGTGTTGAATACGTCCATAGGCATAATACCGAATGTATAAGATAAGTATGAACATTGTCTCAATTAATTTTGAACTTTTTAATTTATTTAGGACTATTTTCTACATATGGTACCAAAAGAGCCAGATAAGAAAAACAATAAAAAATTACTAATTGTTGAAGTGGGATTTTCTCGAGTTCAAATCTCATTTCAATACAACTATAAGCCAAACAAGACAAATTTGATCAACGAGTCACAATTTAGAACTTTCTAAAATTTATTGATGCTTTTTTTCCAATAGCTATGAGCACCTAATATAATTGTAAATCCAAATTAAATTTGGTTCTTGAGTATCATATACATTGAACTTATAATTCAGATGAAGTTAGCATTCCAATTGTTAGATCAACGAGGTTATGGTGGATGTTTTTGGGAAATCAGATATAATCATGTCTAAAATTAGTGCTGATTTGAATAACATAGACAACCTTTAAACATAAACATTGATATTTAAAAGAAACATAAACATAAATTGATATTTAAAAGAAACATTGACTCATATACTACTTTCAAGCTGTATTATAAGAATTCTCATAGAAATTCAACCAGAATGTGCCATTTGCCACTAAAAGTGGTTCATATTTATAATTAATCACGGTCTTGGGCCAAGCCATAGTAGTCAAGAGACTATTACAAAAGATGCACAGTTCTAGATAGTGTAGAAGTTTAACCTTTTAAACTAGTAAACTATTTCAATATTCTAAAGGTTGAGAAATTTTAGAAACTATTTCCAACCTTTAGAATTTCTAAAAGTCGTTAAACTTTCTACATCATGATTCCTCATGGTCTTACAATACACATGCCGTGAAATAGGATTTACTTATAATAGGGTGACATGGCCACACCCTAGCATACAAAAAGTCGGCTTTCTACAAAATTGCCAAGCTGGATTTACAACTGTATTTACAAAAGAATTATATTCTAAACACATCTTTTGAAGCCAAATTTGGACTTGTTGCAGATTCGGAATCTATCAACACTCAGTAATATATTACAAGTCCTATACTTATGGCCACAAAGATTGTAACCAGGACTCTACAACTACAATCATGAACTCTACTCATCAATATCAGTTGCACATTCATCGGATAATTTGGACAAGTATTCTTTGATGTGTGCCACTGATATTTCTGGAATAGATATTGATTTTCCACAATATAGTCGTGTGCTTTAATTGTTTTTTTCGCCTTTGATTTTCATGCATAAACAACAGTATCTACATCCACATATTGTGGTTCGTCGTTGTTCGGAATCCATTCTTTCTCTAAGCAATTTTTGTACAACTACAAGTTGTCAACTTGTCTCTGGTTTCTATACCATTGACTAGATTTTGGTTCGTACCATAATGCTTTAAACTTTGTGGCCAAGCCTTATGAGTTTTTTTTCACTTCGACAACTTTTGCCACCCAAATAGGTATGGAACCCTCCATAACATCTTCTTTGAGAGGTTGCATTGCAACGAACTTGTCCAACACAACTTCTCTACGTGAGGTGAAGTCAACCAGAGGTGCATCAACTTTTTGCCCACAAAACCTCCGGGGTAATAGTTAGAATTAAAGTAGAATCACTGTGCTACTGTACTGTGAGTCCTATCAGTGGATAAGGATCAGTTGGCCTCGCCACGAGGCAAGTCGACGGGACACACGTCCCGCCAACGGCAACTTGGGTCATGCATGGCTTGCCTGAGTGAATAACAAAATTTCGTTTTGAGAAATATAGTTGCTATGTGAGCTTGATGTGGAGAGTGTTTTCTGTCTGTGTTACTGTGTAGCATGATCTCTGTTCCTGAGCAAAGCATATTCTAAGTTGGTATCAGAGCCGTACAGGGAGTGTACACGGTACAAAATTGCCATTGAAGAGAGCTTCGGGAGAATTGTCTTCTGAGAGTTCGGGGTCTACAACGGGTTGAAGACGGAAGGAGAAACACTGGTGCAGAGAGTTTAGCACACAAAATCTTGGTGAGCTTGAGACTGTGTGAGGATTCAGAGACAAGGGTTGTCGGCTGAATCAGAACCTCATCAAACGGAATTTTGAAATTTCGAAGCAGGCTATTTAGTGTTTGTAGTCAGTGTGCAATCAATCGGACACCGTTTGACAAACGGATTGAAGCATCAGCTCTCCAGTATAGGGTGACCTCAGAGCAGTTGATTTGGCCAGCTTGAGAGTTGTGAAAAGCAAGCCAAGATCAAAGTTGTGAGAAAAACCTTGGGAAGCAGAAAAGCAAAGTTTTCTCTCTATATTGATCTATTTTCCAAGCTGTAAAAACACAGAGGAGGGCATCTGTTGGAGGGTTTGCGGATCCCAAGGCAACCCTAACCCTAGTTAATAAGTGAGAGAGATTTGGTGTGTGTGTAAGTCCAACCCGATGACCACATAGTTATTTGATTGATTAGTTAAAAGTCAATAAAAGGACTTTAGGCCTTTTTGCTGGACTTTTAATGTCGCAGGGGCTAAATGTCAAGTTAGTGAATAAAGTTGAGTTTCCCTCCAATTTTGATAGTTCTCACACTTTTTTAAATATAAATAAAAAGAGAGGCAAGACTGGACCAATAAGATTCAGAGGCCAGGGTCCTCCTCTCTACTATAAAAAGGGACCAACTCGAGTTTTTCCTCATGTTCATTTCCTCATTTCAATAACGCAGATTGTTTCTCTTTAGAAATGGATTGATGAATGTCCTTGCTCTTCCTCACTTTTCCTCCATTTCTCATGCTTTCTTTGGATTTTGCTAATTGTTGGATCTGATCATTATTGGGATTTCTTATGCTTTTTGTGAGAGAGAAAATGAGAGAGAGAAGAGTAAGTTTCTATCATTGTTGTGGATTTAGGGTTAATGGATGTAGTGTTAATGCTTCGTGTTAATGGATGTAGTGTTAGATCCTCCATTCATGTTGAGATTTGAACTATACTATCGCTCTCATGGGAACGAACCTACGCGTGACAACTAACTCCGTCTCTTTGATGCTAGATTGACTAGATCTTGGATTCATGTCAGGCAAGGAAAGAAACCCACTACAATTTTGGTGCCGTTGCCGGGGAGCTACGCTAATTTTTCAGTTTGCAGCATGTTTGGCTGATGGTTAGCTTGCATTAGGCATCTTGTCGTGGCATGAATAGTGTTAAAACTGCATTGTAGGGTTAGTTTGAGATTGATTTTGCTAAATTTTGAGTGGATTTGATTGTTTGAAATCTAATCTAATTATTAAACAGGGAAAGCTATTTTGATCACCAATCTTAAGATCCATTTGGATCTGAGATATCAGAGAAAATAACAAAAATCGGTCAAATCTGTCAAATTTGGTCAAAAAGAGGCAAAAAGTGTCATCAGAGCCTAGAACTTTTTACCCTCTTTCAGAAAACCTTCGCCGAGTTGCAGACACCTTCAATTTTGTTTACAGAACCTTTAGTTTGAAGGGCGAAGATTAAATCCCAGCAGATTTTTGGAAACATCAGAAAAACCACCAAAAAACATCAAAAATTATCAAAACCCTAAAAAAAAATACAGAAAAAGAACCTTCGCCCAATTCACTGTGCTTAGATGTGATTCAAATCTATCTACTGCCAGGTCGACGAAGAATAATACCAAAAATAGATAGGTTTTCAGAGGATCAGTTGTCATATTGTCATATTTTTGCCAAAAAAGTCACTTTTTTGCAAAATTACCAGTATTACTCTATATCCTTCGCCAGAACCTTCGCCGAGTTTCCAGAACATTCTATTTATATAAAAATACTATTTTTGAGTTCGACGAAGATTTATCTTGATCAGATCACAAAAAATCTTGATTCTTACCCTCACCAGATCACAGAAACTGTATTTTCTTGTGTCAGAAACCTTCGGCCGGTTTTCCATAGTATTATCTGTGTCAGATCTTCTAGTTGAGAAGTCGACGAAGGTTATTTCCCAAGAAATTGCTAGAAAAGTGTTCAGAGAGTTTTTATCCCAAATAGCACTATTGAACCTTCACCAAGACAACCTTCGCCTAGAGAACCTTTGTCAGTCCTATTTTTAGTTTTTGATTTCCAGATCAAGTCTCTGTTAAAATCTGGATCAAATCTGATATATTCTGAATTGGACTTTGAGAGATTTATCATTTTTTTGAGAAGTATCAATTGATCGAATTTTGGATAGTTTTTTATCATATAGAATCAGATTCTTGAAAAGTGGAATAGAGCTAGCAGATCTAATCTAAGATAGTTTTTGGAAAAATCTATATCTAATAACATTATCAATTTGATCTAAATTTGTAAGATGGCTGCCCCTGGAGGTGCTCCTGGAGGTGCTCCACAGGAGGTCAATCCAATTATTGTTAGAAGAGCACCCCGATTGGATCTACCCAAATATAATGGATTAACAGATCCAGTTAGATTTCTTCAGATCTATATTGAATCCTGTGAGGTCTATGGTGAGATTTATCCTCAAGATAAACTTAAGCTGTTTCCTATGTCCTTAATAGGCGCATCACAAGATTGGTACTATAACCAAGATGAAACTGAGCGTACAGATTGGGAGGTTGGTAAATGAGCCCTTATCACACGGTTCAAACCACAGAAGTTTATGGAAGACCCTTTTCTACTTTTAAGTAGAATTAAAATGGGAAAGCGGGAAATGGTTCAAGATTACATCGAAAGGGTGAAATGTCTTAGATCTGAATGTGAGTCTGAGCTGATTAATGAAAATGCCATGATTATGTGATTTTTGTCAAGACTACCTAAACGTATCAGACGTGAACTGAAACACCATAATGAGTACGCACTTTTGCAAAATGCGATGGATGATGCAATTCGGGAGGAGGATGAAGATTCAGATGATGAGCCGAATGGCAGTCTGTTGCCTTATACAACAGGGCAGACTACTATGACATCCACCACTATTGCATCAATGAATGTCAATGCTACTGTAGAAATGATACTTAATGAGTTCGAGAAACTTGGGAAGACCCAGCAGAAACAGATGGAAAAGTTGCAATTGCAATTTGATGAGAAGATCAAAGCATTGGAAAATTTCCACGGAGAAGCAAGCAAAGAACTTGAGAAGTTTGCAAAGACTTTTCCTACCAGGGAAAATGTTTGGTTTTTTATTTGTACAGGGAATCACACAATGAACGAGTGTCCTCAATTGAAAAAATGAATGGAAATCAATGTTTGCCATCTGTGTAATTCACCTGACCATGAGACTGCCTTTTGCAACTTCAACCCTCGGATAATTCAGCAACGATATGACCAGATGGAATATCGAGATCCACATTATGGAGGCAATCCGGCAGCAAGACTACGACAATCTACTCTTGGATACCCGGATCGTCTAGCTTGTGAAAAATTGCCTACATTGGCAAATCTAGCCATGTAGAATATTGTACATTTTGTCAATATTGTTTGTTGGTTACTTGAATGGCCAAAGTGCCACTTGTACATACACACCTAAAGTAGGTTACCACGAGTCAAGAGGAGTGGTTGTGTCTATTTGGTAGTGATTCCTACTTTGTAGGATCTAGACCATGATTTATGATGAGATTTGTACCTACCATGCACCTACCAAGCATGACTCTTGGATCTAGGCTAGGGTTTTCACATTAGGGCAAGAAAGTGGAGTCTACTTCCTTATTACATGCTGGATTTTCACCTAACTTTGCAAAGGAAGTGTGTTTTACTATGTATTTCCATTCTCCATAGTGAGAAGATAGAAACTTTTTTGAGCCTCAAGGAGAAACTCGAGTTTCCTCTCATTGTATGGTGATTACTCTATTTTTCAATGAAATCCAGCTTTGGCACTTTGTAAACACTGTCTACAGGCCGTACTACAGCCTTATTTCCACACGTGTGGAGTTGGATTAGACTATTTGATCAATGCTTTGATTGTCTCTACTTGTTTCCTATCAAGCTGCTAAACTAGATCTTGTTTTCTGATGACTAGTTTCTGATAGATTGTTTAACAAGCATACAATCATCTTGTGGATCATTCAAAGATCCATTTATGGTCCTTAGTACTGTACTTTTCTCATGGTATCAGAGCCAAGTACAAGGCCATTGATTTGTGTTTGAATCTAATCCAGTTTTAGCAGGTTTTGGTGCAAAAAGCTAGTATTGGAAGGGCGAGCTGGTATCCAGGTTTTGGTGAGGGGATTTGATCCCAAGCTTTTTTAGGATCAAAATCCGTACTGTTCACACGTGTGGGCATCTCTGAACCAGCATTTAATAACCCATATTCATTGGATCATAGAAAATTCATATGGTGTCAGTTTGATGTAATTTTTGGTGCAAATCCTAGGATAAGCTACCAAGATCACTTGCCATTGATTAGTTTTGAATTTGTTTCATGAAAACTAATTAATCTAGGCTGATTTCAGACCTTCTTAAAGTGGAAACCAGGTCTTGAAAGTACATTAAAGTGAATGAGAGAGATAGAGTCAGTTTTTGTCCAAGAATAGCCAAGATTGGCAAGATTTGCTTGAGTGTAGTTTTCATCTCATCTTATCTTCATTCCAGCTTGTGAGGGAGTGATAGAACTGTGATTACAAATCCATCTGTTGGATTAGAAGTCAACATTTGAGTGAAACACTGCAAATTAGAAACCTTTGTGAGTTTCAGGTCCAAACAAATCTATATCTTGTGTGTAGAATCTTGCTAGTAAGATGGGATCAGTGGGAGCCTACCTTCTAGAAGCTAGTGAGAGGTTAAATTCTACCAATTATGCTATTTGGAAAGTGAGGATGGAGTCACTAATGGTGCTCTTGGATCTTTATGAGTTTCTAATAGATGATGAAGATGAACCTCTAGGTGCACAGGAATTAGTGAGATACAAGAAGAGGTCTAGGCTTGCACTTCACTGTATTAAGATGAATGTAAGCAATGATCTTTTAAGGGAAGTATCATCATGTAAGAGTGCTAAAGAGGCTTGGGAATCTTTAAAATCTATCTATGAGTCTAGTAACACTTCGAGGGTTGTCATGCTTAGGAACCAGATTCTACAAAGCATGACGAGGAGTGATGAGAATGCACTAGATTATGTGCTAAGAATCAAGTCTCTTAATAGGGAGTTAGCTTCCATTGGAGAGAAGATTCAAGATAGTGAGCTTGTTCAGATTGTCCTAAATGGTCTAGGGAGTGGCTTTACAAATTTGGTCCAAAGCTTTGCAATCCAAGACACTTTGCCTACTATAGAAAAGCTACACAGTGTATTAGTAGCTGAAGAGTGTAGGATGTTGCATACCAATGCAAGAATGAATGCTATTTCTCTGCAGGATGGTGATGAGAAAGCTAATTTCTCATTCAAAAGCAAGAAGAAGACCAATGGCAAGAAGAGGCACTTCAAGGAGACCAAGGAGGAGGATGAGGCTTCAAGCTCAAAGGGCAAGATCAAAGACAAGTCCAAGTACAAATGTTTTTTCTGTGGAAAGAAAGGACATTTTGCATCAGAATGTCTCAAGAAGAAGAAGGCACAAGAGAGAAAACAAAGCAACATTGTGTGAAAAATTGTCAACTAGTAGTATTTTCCTAACTTGAGATTTTGTAGGCCTATGGCCAAATAAAAGTTAGAGATAGGTTCATACATGTATGTAGAGGCCCAAAGTATGTGTACACTACTTTTGAGGTCACATTAATTAGAGGAGGTCGAGTGTGGAGCTCTTCTATTGGCTCATAATTTGGTGCATTCCTATTTGACCAAATTTCTAGGTATATGGGTGAATCCTATTGGACCCCAATTTTAGCCTATCATAAGACAAGTGGCCAAGAGGCACTATGGCTGCTATAAATAGCCATCTCCACGAGTATGTACACATCTCATTTTCATTCTATTGAATGAATGTTATGCTCTTTGAAGGTCCATCTTCTTCTCTCTCACTTTTTTGTTCATATCTTGCATTCTAGCCACTAGAATTGTGATTTCTTTGTTGCTATGGCTTCACACGTGTGAAATGCAGGTTGTAGGCTCTGAAGTACGGACAGGGACAGCAAGTTTCTGTTTGTGGAAGCTTATGATCAGATTTTGATGTTTAGTTGATGTTTAGTATGCTTAACATCACAATTTCTATCATTTTTTCAATCTAGATGTGCATAACTTCCATGGCCAAGATCTTTATGAAACTTTAGCATCTTTTGGATCTGAGTTTTTCACATGGTATCAGAGCATTAGGCGGCCAAATGTGCAGGTTTTGCCAGATTTAGAAGAGATTTGTGGGCGAGTTTGCTTTTGTAGCATTCCAATCAAGTTTCTAGCTAAAAATCTTGTTGATTTATGTGTAGAAATTGGATCTTTGTGATCAAAACATCATTTGTATGCATTTCAATTGAAGTAGGGCGAATTCCCTCTGTACTTATCAGAATAAGGAGACAAAAATTGTTTTGGAAAGAGGGAGATGCAAGATCCAACAAGATCCTATTAGTTTTCCATTCTAGCATATAGTTTTTTGATTCAATTTCTTGCTTCTTCATGTCAAAAACTTCAAAATTGATGTAACCCTCTGATTTTCAGTTTGCTGAATGATTCAAGAGTGTATTTCAATCTTAGGAGTGAGGGAAAAGCAAGTATATTGAGGTTTGGTCTTGGTTTGATCAAGAAATCATAAAACTAGTGGCTAAAATTAAGGAAAAAGTGAGGAAAAGAGAGAAAAAGTAAGGTTTTAGGTTCCAAATCTTTGTGATTTCTTCTTGTGTTTCATTTGTTGATTCAAGAGAGTGCTTAGTGCATTGGAACAGGTCAAAGATCAGAGATCAATCATTGCAACATGGCTACAAATGGAGGCTACATGTTGGAAAGCAATGATAGGCTTACCTCCCTCAACTATTCTACTTGGAAAGTAAGGATGGAGTCTTTGCTTGAGATGAATGAGTTGATGGATATTGTTGTAGGTGTGGAGGAGAGACCTTTGGCACCTCAAGAACAATTGAGGTATGACAAGAGGGCAAAGAAAGCCCTTCACATGATCAAGATGAATGTGACAAATGAGCTTATCAAAGAGGTTGGTAAGTGCACATCATCTAGTGAAGCTTGGGAAGCCTTGAAGAAGGTTTATGAATCCAAGTCTACTTCTAGAGTGTTGACTTTAAGAAGGCAAATCTTTTCTTGTATGCAAAAGAAGAGTGAGAATGGACATGCTTTTGTTTTGAGAGTTAAAGCATTGAATGATGAGTTAGCATGCATTAATGATGGCATAAATAATGAGGAGCTTGTTCAAGTGATTCTCAATGGCTTGTTGGATGATCATGCTAATCTTGTTCAAAGTTATGCTATCCAAAAATGTTTACCAAGTGTTGGAGACTTGCAAGAGGTCTTGTTGGCTGAAGAATTCAGGTTGCAAGCAAGAGTGGGAGCATCTTCTACATCTCAAGGAGGAGAAGAGGAGGCAATGTTCTCTAAAGGCAAGTTCAAGGGCAAAGGTAAAAGCAATTGGTCTAAAGGGCAAGACCAAGGTGAGCACTCTACTTTTGGCAAAAAGAAGGATAGATCTAAGCTAAAATGTTTCTATTGTGGAGTCAAAGGGCATTTTGCTAGTGATTGTTTTAAGAAAAAGAGGGATCAAGGGGAAAAGCAAACCAATCTAACTATTGATGAGGGTGGGGATGAGCTTCTTTCAAATGATGCTTTTGTTATGTCATCTTGCTTGTTGGCTAATCATGGAGACATTGATCCTTGGTGGATTGATAGTGGAGCCACTTCTCATATGACATATCATAAAGAGTATTTTTCATCTTTAATGGCATTTGATGGTGATAGGAAGGTAATCTATACCGCAAATGATGGTGAGTGTGCAATCAAGGGGATTGGCACAATTCCTATTTCACTTTCTACAAATAGGAATATAGAATTGAAAGATGTTTTGCTCATTCCATCCATTACCAAGAACTTACTTAGTGTAAGCCAAATGCTTGACAAAGGATTCAAAGTTGAGTTTGATGGTGATGCTTGCTTGATCAAAAAGGGGTGTAGTATCATTGCAAAAGGGAAAAGGCAAGGGAAATTGTTCAAGCTTGATGCATGTGTTGTTGCTAACCAAGTTGGATGCATGGCAAATGAACAAATGTCAATTCAAGAGGTATGGCATAAAAGGATGGGACATCTCAACTACAAGGCCTTGGAGGTAATAGCCAAAAAGGAGGTAGTAAGGGGACTTCCCAAGTCTCTTACTTGCTTGAATCATGTTTGTGAAGAATGTGCTTTGTCTAAATCACATAGATTGCCATATACTAGATCTATATCTAGATCTAAGATGCTTTTTTCTCTCTTGCATTCGGATATTCATGGTGTTACTACAATTAGCAATGGAGGTGCTAAGATGTATGTAACTTTCATTGATGATTTTAGTAGATTTTGTTGGGTTTATCTACTAAAGAGCAAGGATGAGGTGTTTGATGTGTTTGTCAAGTTCAAAGTTGCTATTGAGACTCAATTTACAACCAAAATCAAATGCTTGAGGAGCGACAATGGTGGTGAATACATTTCTAACAAATTCAAAGCCTTTTGCGATGAGCATGGGATCAAGAGGGAGTACACATGTCCAAGAACACCACAACAAAATGGAGTGGCCGAGAGGAAGAATAGAACCTTGTGTGAGAGTGCAAAGGCAATGAGATTGAATGCTAATCTTCCTAAACCTTTTTGGAGTGATGCTTTGTTGTGTGCAAATTTCCTATGCAATAGATGGCCAAGTGTTGTATTGGAAGGAAAAACCCCTTTTGAAGCTTTGTTTGGTACGAAGCCTAATGTCAAGTTTCTAAGAACTTTTGGATGCATTTGCTACTTCAACATTACTCTTGATGATAGAACTAAGGAGGATCCATCTTCAAGAAAGGGCATTTTTGTTGGTTATAGTGAAGTAAGCAAAGCATATAGGATTTATGTTCCTTCAATCAAGAAAGTGTTCACAAGTAGGGATGTCATTTTTGATGAAGGTAACATTCCAAAAGTTGTTTCAAGTGATGATGGTGTTGTTGCAACTAATGTGCTTGATGACAATGGAGTTGATGACACATTGGATGTGGATGTTGAAGAAGCCTCTTCAAGTCAAATTCCAAGGAGAACTCCAAGGCATAAAGTGAAACCCTCAAGGCTCACTTATGATGGCAAAGGTAAGCAAGTGGTGGATGGATCCAACTATGCTTTCCTAACTTCTTTTGATGTACCTTCATGTGTAGATGAAGCAAGGCAAGAAGAGGAATGGATCCAAGCAATGGATCTTGAGTTTGAAGCACTTATGAAGAACAACACATGGAGATTGGTGGAGCTTCCAAAGGGCAAAAGTGCAATTGGATGCAAATGGATCTTCAAGGTAAAGACAAATCAAGATGGATCTATCAACAAGTTGAAGGCAAGGTTGGTGGCTAAAGGTTATGCTCAAGAGCATGGCATTGACTATGAGGAAACCTTTGCACCCGTGGCAAAGATGGTGAGCATAAGAGTAATCATTTCCCTTGCAACTCTTTATGGATGGGATCTTTGGCAATTAGACATTTCTAATGCTTTCTTGAATGGTGATCTTGAAGAGGAAGTCTACATGGAGCAACCCGAGAGCTATGTTTCTCATAGCAAGCCTAATCATGTGTGTTTTCTACAAAAAAGTTTGTATGGTCTTAAGCAAGCACCAAGGAGTTGGTATGCTAGGCTTAACTCTTTTCTACTTTCTCAAAACTTCACTATGAGTGAGTATGATCATTCACTTTACTTTAGAATTAGTGCTAATGATGTTACAATCCTTCTAATTTATGTGGATGACATTATTTTAAGTGGAGGGAACAAGGAAGATATAGAAGATATCAAGAAAGCACTAAAAAAGGAATTTGAAGTGCATGATCTTGGTCTTTTGAGCTATATCTTAGGAATAGAAGTAATTAGAACTTCTCAAATCACTTTTATTTCACAAGAGAAGTATGCTATTTCTATTCTCAATAGATTTCATATGGTAGATGCAAATCCTATTGATACACCTATGGAATCACATGTAAAGCTAACTATAAGAGGTAATGAAAGATCCTTCGAGGACATTACTCTCTATAGGAAGCTAATAGGTTCTCTTATATATCTAACCATCACAAGACCTGATTTATCTTATTGTGTTGGTAGATTAAGCCAATTCATGCAAGATCCTAGCATAGAACATTGGAAACTAGGAAAGAGGATCTTGAGATACATCTCGGGAACAAAAGATTTTGGCATTGTTTATAGAGGCTCATCACCTAACTTATTTGGTTTTTCAGATTCAGATTTTGCAGGAGACCTTATGGATAGAAAATCCATAAATGCACATGCTATTTTCATAGGTGATGGAGCTATCTCATGGATGTCGAAGAAACAAGCAACTATATCACTTTCTTCTAGTGAGGCCGAGTACAAAGCTTTGACATCATGCACAAAGGAGATGGTGTGGATCAAGAGGATGATTATGGAGCTTCATTTGCTGGATTTTTCAGAGAGTCCAATCATCTTTTGTGACAACCTTTCAGCCCAAAGTCTAGCAAGCAATCCGGTTTTCCATGCAAGGAGCAAACATATCGAGGTGGCTTACCATTTTGTGAGAGAACAAGTGTTGGCAAAAGAGATCAAGCTTGAACATGTCCCATCAAAGGAATGTGTGGCTGATATCTTTACCAAAGCATTGGGAAAGGACTTATTTTTCAAGCATAGAACAAGTCTTGGTGTACTTTCTAAATCTATGCTAAAACTAGTTGAAGAGGGAGTGTGAAAAATTGTCAACTAGTAGTATTTTCCTAACTTGAGATTTTGTAGGCCTATGGCCAAATAAAAGTTAGAGATAGGTTCATACATGTATGTAGAGGCCCAAAGTATGTGTACACTACTTTTGAGGTCACATTAATTAGAGGAGGTCGAGTGTGGAGCTCTTCTATTGGCTCATAATTTGGTGCATTCCTATTTGACCAAATTTCTAGGTATATGGGTGAATCCTATTGGACCCCAATTTTAGCCTATCATAAGACAAGTGGCCAAGAGGCACTATGGCTGCTATAAATAGCCATCTCCACGAGTATGTACACATCTCATTTTCATTCTATTGAATGAATGTTATGCTCTTTGAAGGTCCATCTTCTTCTCTCTCACTTTTTTGTTCATATCTTGCATTCTAGCCACTAGAATTGTGATTTCTTTGTTGCTATGGCTTCACACGTGTGAAATGCAGGTTGTAGGCTCTGAAGTACGGACAGGGACAGCAAGTTTCTGTTTGTGGAAGCTTATGATCAGATTTTGATGTTTAGTTGATGTTTAGTATGCTTAACATCACAATTTCTATCATTTTTTCAATCTAGATGTGCATAACTTCCATGGCCAAGATCTTTATGAAACTTTAGCATCTTTTGGATCTGAGTTTTTCACACATTGCACATCAGGAGGAAGAGGAGGATGAAGAGTCATCCTTGATGGTTTCCAACAAACCACCATCATCCAAGAGCAACACCAATGATTCTTGGTGGATTGATAGTGGGGCAAGTTCCCACATGACATATCAAAAGGACATATTCTCCACCTTACTTTCTTACAATGACTTACATAGATCAATCTATACTGCAAGTAGTCAAGAATGTAAGATAAGTGGAATAGGAACAATTCCCTTGTATGTGGGATCATCCAAAAGGATGAATCTAGATAATGTTCTTTATGTTCCTAAGTTAACCAAGAATTTGCTTAGTGTTGGCCAATTAATGGATAATGGCCTAGATGTACAATTTAAGCATGGAGTTTGTTCCATCCTTAGAAATGATGAATGTATAGCCAAAGGCTTTAAGCAAGGTAGATTGTTTAAGCTTGATGCTAATATTGCAGTGGAGAGTGTTAACTTGGCAAAGGTGGAGCTATCAAAGGTGGAACTGTGGCACAAAAGGTTGGGCCACCCCAACTACAAAGCCATGGAATCTATGGCTACAAAGGAGCTTGCAGTTGGACTCCCCAAGCATTTGTCAAAGTGTGGGAAGAGATGTGAAGCATGCAGCCTCTCAAAGGCTCACAAGCTACCTTTCTCAAGATCTACATCAAGATCAAACTCTCATCTTGAACTCATCCATTCGGATGTTCATAGTTTTTCACATGAGTCTAATGGTGGTGCCAAGTACTATGTAGTCTTCATTGATGACTATTCTAGATTTTGTTGGATGTACCTCTTGTCTAGCAAATCAATGGTGTTTGATTCTTTTGTAAAGTTCAAGACTTTGGTAGAAAATCAACTTAGTACCAAGATTAAGGTATTAAGGAGTGATAATGGAGGTGAATATGTCTCCAATAAGTTGATTGACTTTTGTATTTCTAATGGCATAAAGAGGGAGTTGTCATGTCCATACACCCCTCGACAAAATGGAGTGAGTGAGAGAAGAAATAGATCTCTTTGTGAGTGTGATAAGGCCTTAAGGCTAGATGCTTCTCTATCCAAACCATTTTGGGGTGAAGCAATAACTTGTGCTAACTATTTGTGCAATAGATTGCCAAACCTAGCCATTGGAGGAATCACACCATTTGAAGCTCTATTTGGAGAGAAGCCCAATCTCAAAGATCTCAAAGTTTTTGGATCCACTTGCTATGTACACCAATCCTTGGATAAGAGAAGGAAGGATGATGCAACATCCATCAAAGGCATCTTTGTGGGATATGGTGAGAATAGCAAAGGTTATAGAGTCTTCAGTCCCATGACTAGCAAGGTGATAGTGAGTAGGGATGTTATTTTTTATGAAGGACATGCTTGTGATTTGGATGATAATGCTACTAATCATCTTGATGCCAAGGATCATGCTAGGATGGAGGAGGAGCTTCCAAGTGAAGAAGAACTTGAGGATCCACCTCAAGATGCAAGAACTCCAAGAACTCCAAGAAGATCTACAAGGGCAAGATCCGAGCCATTGAGGCTCACCTATGATGGTCAAGGTGATCAAAGGGAAGGCTCATCATCTTTCACATCTTACACCTTTCTTACTTCTTTGTTAGATGAGCCAACATGCTATGAAGATGCTTGTAAGTCTAAAAGTTGGATGGATGCTATGCAAGTAGAGTTTGATGCTCTTATTGAGAATCATACTTGGGATCTTGTGGATCTTCCTCAAGGGAAGAAACCTCTTGATTGCAAGTGGGTGTTTAGATTGAAGTATAATCAAGATGGATCAATAAGCAAGCATAAAGCTAGGCTTGTTGCCAAAGGTTTTTTACAAACCAAAGGCATTGACTATGATGAGACTTTTGCTCCTGTGACTAAGCTTGTTACTATCAGGTTGATCATTAGTCTTGCTACAACCTTCAATTGGGAGCTATTCCAACTTGACTTCACAAATGCATTCCTCAATGGTTATTTGGAGGAGGAGATCTACATGAGGCAACCCGAGGGCTTCATCAAGGCAAATCATGAAGGAAAGGTGTGTTTTTTGAAGAAGAGCCTTTATGGGCTCAAGCAAACACCTAGAGCATGGTACTCTAGGCTAAACTCTTTTCTCATTTCCATCAATTTTGTAATGAGTGCCCATGATCCATCATTGTATATAAGTTTTCATGATGGCATGATCATTATTCTTGTTTTGTATGTAGATGACATTATCTTGAGTGATAATGATCTAGATGGAATTAGAGATGTAAAAATTGCTTTAGCAAAAGAGTTTAAGATGGTAGATCTCGGCCTATTGAGCTTCATTCTTGGAATAGAGGTTATTAGAGGATGTGATTTTAGCTTCATTTGTCAATCTAAATATGCTACATCCATCCTAGATAGATTTGGAATGAAGAATTGTAAAGGCATTGAGACACCAATGGAGCAACATGTAAAAGCATCTATTGGTTGTGATGAAGCATCCTTTGAGGACATCACATTATATAGAAGGCTTATTGGCTCCTTGATCTATTTAACTATAACTAGACCTGATCTTAGTTATAGTGCTGGAAAGTTAAGCCAATTCATGCAAAGTCCTCTAGTTTCACATTGGAAGATGGCCAAAAGAGTTCTTAGATACATTTCATTCACTAAGAATTTTGGTATTTTCTATAGAGGAACTAATCTTGGCTTAAGAGCCTACAGTGACTCGGATTTTGCAGGTGACAAAGTGGATAGAAGATCAACAAGTGCCTTTGCCACCTTTCTATGTGATGGAGTAGTATCATGGCTTTCCAAAAAGCAAGATACCATCTCCCTATCTTCCATAGAATCCGAATACAAGGCCTTGACATCAACATGCAAGGAGGTCTTGTGGCTCAAAAGGCTATTGGTGGAGCTTCATGTCATGGAGGAGGAGATCCCTATCATCTATTGTGACAACCAATCAGCCCAATCACTTGCAACTAATCCTACATTTCATGCAAGGAGCAAACACATCGAAATTGCTCATCATTTCGTGAGGGAAAAAGTGCAAGCTAAAGAGATCAAGCTCCAACACGTGCCATCATCAAGTTGCTTGGCTGATTTGTTTACTAAACTTTTACCTAAAGATTCATTTGTCAAGCTTAGATCTTCAATTGGAGTTATTGATAAAAGCATTGTGATCTCCAAGGCTAGATTTGAGGAGGAGTGTGAAAAATTGCCTACATTGGCAAATCTAGCCATGTAGAATATTGTACATTTTGTCAATATTGTTTGTTAATTACTTGAATGGCCAAAGTGCCACTTGTACATACACACCTAAAGTAGGTTACCACGAGTCAAGAGGAGTGGTTGTGTCTATTTGGTAGTGATTCCTACTTTGTAGGATCTAGACCATGATTTATGATGAGATTTGTACCTACCATGCACCTACCAAGCATGACTCTTGGATCTAGGCTAGGGTTTTCACATTAGGACAAGAAAGTGGAGTCTACTTCCTTATTACATGCTGGATTTTCACCTAACTTTTCAAAGGAAGTGTGTTTTACTATGTATTTCCATTCTCCATAGTGAGAAGATAGAAACTTTTTTGAGCCTCAAGGAGAAACTCGAGTTTCCTCTCATTGTATGGTGATTACTCTATTTTTCAATGAAACCCAGCTTTGGCACTTTGTAAACACTGTCTACAGGCCGTACTACAGCCTTGTTTCCACACGTGTGGAGTTGGATTAGACTATTTGATCAATGCTTTGATTGTCTCTACTTGTTTTCTATCAAGCTGCTAAACTAGATCTTGTTTTCTTATGACTAGTTTCTGATAGATTTTTTAACAAGCATACAATCACCTTGTGGATCATTCAAAGATCCATTTATGGTCCTTAGTACTGTACTTTTCTCATAGCTTTGCCTGCCCCACCAAAATACTCCGCTCCTCCTGCCGATTTGATGAAACCAGAACCTTACGGAAGAGCTGAGCAATGGAGCTATGGTAATGATCAGGAAGGTGGATCTTCAGAACAGTATGCCATTTATGCTGCTGCTCAACAACAAGCCTCGAGAAATTGGGCCAGAGCACCACTTGGATGCTTTGCATGTGGAGAAAATCATAGAGTTGCAAAATGCCCAAATAAAGAAAAATTTGTACCATTCTGTCAATACTGTGGATATGGGCATTGCTATAAAGACTGTCCAGCAAGACCGAAGCCACCACCAGCTACAGCACCTGTAAATTTGATAACAATCAAGCAAGGATCGGTAGCTCATAATAAACCAAGTGCACCCTTGATGGTGGTCACCAGAGAACAAAATAAAAAAGAACCAGCAGTGGATTCAGTACCTGCTGATTCTATACCATTGAACGATACACCAACAACATCGAAAGTCTATCCGAATCTTAATGCAGAAAAACGAAGATATCAAGATATGAGACAATGGATTAAACATCTGCAAGAAGAAAAGGAACTTGAAGCTGCTAAAGTAACAGCTGAAGTTCGGTCTTCACAATTGCATCCTCCAAGAAATTTACGTACGAATATGAATGATCAATTATATCATCACGAAAAACCCTTCAAGATGACTGAATCGGAAGCACCGCATACAGAATTACTCATGAATATTTTGTCTAGCAAGATCAATATTTCATTGGGAGAGTTCCTAAAGTTGGTGACAAACGCAAAAGAAGTTTAGCGTAAAATTTAGCTCAAGAAGAATCAGAAAACCATCAGGAGCCTCTGTTTTGTGCTAGATTTGAAGAATCTAACAATGATTACCATGTTGGAGCCGCTTGGGAAAGTGAACAAAAGAATATCACTCTACCGATACAACATAGACAATTTTCTAAGCCGTGATAGACGCTGGTTAAGGAGTTAACCTAATTTTTACAAAGCTATGTACAAAATGGGACCTTACAAAGATTAAGCCTGCTACTTTTGCTATTAAGCTAGCTGATCAAACGACGATTCGTCCACGAGGAATGGTGGAAGATATATCTGTCAGGATTGCAGGAGTACAATTCATCATTACTTTCGTCGTGATGGACTTAGCAGAAGCACCAAATGTCTACCGAGTTCTCTTAGGACGTCCATGGTTACGAGTTGCGCAAGTAATTCATAACTGGGGTACCGGCAAAATCACTTTTGAAAATCGTGAAGGGGCAGTTAAAATTGATCCTATGACTTGGACTATCAAGCCAGCGGTTCAAAAAGTGGATGACGATTCATCAACAACGGATCACACTTGTGATCGACCAGAGAAAAAATTGGGAGTTCACTACGATTCTCAAACGGATATTGTCAATTGGAACGAAGCTCTTGCAACAATTGATTGTACAGCAGGATATATGTGTCAACAAGATATTCAATCAGAGATGAGTGAGATTTCCTTGTTAGATCGAACTTTAGATACGCCAATCACGTTTCCACTAAATGTGCTGAATGTAGCTTGGATATCAACGGAACCTATACCAGATCCAATTGAGGATGATCTCATACCAATGAGCCATGCCTTAACTTATGATGGCAATGCAGAACTTACGGATGAACAGATTCTACATCATATGGATCCGACCAGATTTGGAGTGCGTAATGTTTCTGATGAACCAACAATCAAATCTTCCAAAGCAGTTATATTGAAGGGAGACAGGATGACAGGTTTGATGACGAAGAAACAAGCAAAGCAACATTATAATACGGTCCTGAAATGGGAAAATCCTCCTCAAAAGATCGATTTTAAAAAAGTGCCACCTCTACTGGATAAAGGCAAGGGAAAAGTCAAGAATGATTCTTCAAGTCAGATCTCCAACAAGACATCATCGTCTAGGAAGTCTTCACCTGAGAAGAAAGATTTATTATCTTGAAAGTCATCACCTCCACGATCAATTCCTGCTAAGAAGACTAAACGAAGATCCAAGACAAGTCCTTTCGAAAAAGAACAAGCAAATGTAGTCCAGCAACGCACTTTGTATTTTATACGGATCATCAACCGTTACTTTACTTGGTAAATAAGACATATAATACTGGATGTATTGCAAGATGGTTATTATTATTGACTGAATTTGACTTTCGAATTGTGGTCAGAAAGGGGAAGCAACATTATCTAGCCGATCACGTTTCACGAATTGAATCCACACCAGTTACTGAAGTGGATGATAAACTGTCAGATGCTGCGTTGTTCTATGTTGAAGCAGTACCTGAGTGGGCGGCAGATATTGCTAAGTACCTGATGCTAGGGCAACGGAATGACTCTTTGACAAAAGTACAAAAAAGACAATTGATTCATAAGGCTCAACCTTATCAATTAATTGCAGGACAATTGTATCGTCGTGGATCAGATAATATTTTACGAAGATGTGTTTTACCGCATGAAGTGCCAGATCTAATCATGTTTTCACATGATGGCATGGGTGGAGGACACTTCTCTACAGATATTATTGTTCGCAAACTTTTGCAATCTGGTTGTTGGTGGCCTACGCTTCATAAGGACACAGAAAATTCTATTCAGACATGTGATGTCTGCCAGCGAGCACGACGGCCTACTCGACAGAATTATGAACCCTTACATCCGGTTTTATCACAAGCACCATTTGAAAAATGGGGACTGGATTATGTTGGTCCTATTCATCCCGCTGCTCAAGGATCTCAGGCCCGATACATTATCGTCGCAACTGATTATATGACCAAGTGGGTTGAAGCCAAAGCTGTCAAAGTGGCTGATGCGAAATCTACGGCCAAGTTTCTATATGAAAATATTATAATCAGATTCGGATGTCCGATTGAAATTGTCAGTGATCGGGGTACACACTTTGTTAATCAAACAATAAAGTGTTTACTGAAAGATTTTTTTGTTATACACAGATTTAGTACTCCCTATTATCCCAGAGGGAATGGCCAAGCTGAATCCTCTAATAAGATTCTTTGCACCATTATTACAAAGACAGTTGAAGCGAGTCGCTCCGATTGGGAACATAAACTGTATATAGCATTATGGGCATTCAGAACTGCTTACAGAAATAGTACAAATCAAACACCTTTTCAACTGGTTTATGGTCAAGATGTTGTTATGCCAATTGAATGTTTAATCCCATCTTTACGCATAGCAGCAACGGAACGATTAAATGATGATCAGTCTTTACAACTTCGTCATGAAGCGTTGCACAAATTATGTGAAACCCGATTGATGGCAGTTCATGCCTTAGCAGCAAAGAAAGCCCGCCGCAAGGCATGGCACGATCGGCGATTGCACAAGAAAGATCTAGAAGCAGGGGATCTTGCATTGATGTACAAAACCAAGCTGATCAAGGGTAAGTTGAAGTTTACTGGGGAAGGCTCGTATAAAGTGAAGGAAATCCTGAACTATGGCGCAGTATCACTTTGATGGAAAACAATTTGATACTCCGGTAAATGGGAGCTGATTACGCAAGTTTTGGCAGCCTGCTCTGCCAGTTCAGCAAGCTTGATCTCAATATATTTTTTCATTTTATTTGTTTCAATTTTTTGTTTTTAGTATTTAATTTGCTGACTTTTTTTTGGAAAAAGACAGTTAAAAAGAAAAGAGAAAAATAAAAGAAGAAAAATAAATAAATAAAAATAAGGAAAGACTGACGAGCAAAAGTCAGGAAGTCATCAGCATAAGAAAAAGAAAGCACAATATTTTTATAGAAAATGACGTAGGAAACCTCTGTTTTGGGCAGATTTGGCCAATACAGTATCAGAAACCTTCGTTGAGCTCTCAGACTGTACATTCACCCTTGATTTATCTAAATTGAGGTGGGCAAAGGCTTCTGACAAGAGAAAATTTAATTTTTGAGTCAGGCAAATGTTCAATGATATGCCATTTTGAGAACCTTCGCTGAGTATCATAACGTCATTATGAACCTTCGTCGACCTGCTAGATGATCTTAAAATGACAAAATTAGGTTTTTCATAGGTTCAGATTGTGAAAAAATGGATTTATGACAGTACCTGGGCGAAGCACGCTCCTGGGCGAAGGTTCATCCTTCACCAGCCTTGGAAAACGTTCGCCTGATAGGTTCAGGTCCCTAGAAACCTTCGCCGAGATTTTTATAGCCTATTTTTACAGTACTGTACATGCCTGCAAATTTTTGTTTAGAACTGATCAGCCCAACTACTATTCAGTGTAATGGACCCACCAAATTCACCTATAAGTTGGCTAAATTCGATTCATTCCTCACTTGTGCTAACGAAGCTCTTGCGAATTTTTCTTGCAACCAAAGCCTTCCAAATTTCTTGCATTGCCTTCTGATATACTCTCACGCAGTTATAATTCCTTTCTGATCATCATGTCTTCTACCGATACTTCCCAGTCTCCACGCTATACTATCCATCGTGATGTCCCATCTGCAACAGACATCATGATTCTTTCTAGCACAAGCATGGTCACTCAGTGGATGACCCTTGCGGAGCCTTCCTACCCTGGCATTCGATCCAAATAAGCCAATGGCCTCAAAGTAAATCAAAGATCAGCTGCCGATTGCTCGACTGTATTTCCGTGCGGCTATGATGGGAGGCTCTTGGGAATCCCGCTTCACCTTATGGACAACTTCCAAGTGGATTGTTGGAGCCCATCGTTGTTTCTTGCCGCATAATTTGGATTTCAATACTGCACGCCTTGACTTTATGGAGAAGGTGCAGTATCATTTAATTAAGATTCGGCGCGAAGCCAATAAAAGTCTCCAATAACTGGATATTGCAGGTGTCGTGGGACCGCCACCAGTTTTGGTGGGGGCGCTTGTTGGAGGGTTTGCGGATCCCAAGGCAACCCTAACCCTAGTTAATAAGTGAGAGGGATTTGGCACCCTGCGTGTGTAGGTCCAACCCGATGACCACATAGTTATTTGATTGATTAGTTAAAAGTCAATAAAAGGACTTTAGGTATTTTTGCGAGACTTTTAATGTCGCAGGGCCTAAATGTCAAGTTAGTGAATAAAGTTGGGTCCCTCCAATTTTGATGGTTCTCACACTTTTTTAAATTTGAATAAAAAGAGAGGCAAGATTGGGCCAATAGGATTCAGAGGCCAGGGTCCTCCTCTCTACTATAAAAAGGGACCAACTTGAGTTATTCCTCATGTTCATTTCCTCATTTCAATAAAGCAGATTGGTTCTCTTTAGAAATGGATTGATGAATGTCCTTGCTCTTCCTCACTTTTTCTCCATTTCTCATGCTTTCTTTGGATTTTGCTAATTGTTGGATCTGATCATTATTGGGATTGCTATTTCTTATGCTTTTGTGAGAGAGAAAAGGAGAGAGAGAAGAGTAAGTTTCTGTCATTGTTGTGGATTTAGGGTTAATGGAAGAAGGATTAATGGATGTAGTGTTAATGCTTAGTGTTAATGGATGTAGTGTTAGATCCTCCATTCATGTTGAAATCTGAACTATACTATTGCTCTCATGGGAATGAACCTACACGTGACAACTTACTCCGTCTCTTTGATGCTAGATTGACTAGATCTTGGATTCAGGTTAGGCAAGGAAAGAAACCCACTACAGTGCCCTAGTAGTGCGAGTCAGATCAGAAGAGGCCGTGGACAGTCGCGACTTAGAGAGAGAGAGACATCATTGAGGAATCCTCAGGGCAGCCATAGCTGTGGAAAGAGAGGGAAGCTGGCCGCGAGCAGGGAAGTCACGACTTAGTTCACGCGTGGAACCAAGGTAGAAGCCTAGCGTTTCGGAGTGAGCCGTGCTTGCAGGTGCATTGATCAGCGCACAAAACCATCTAGGACCGTAGGATGAGTTCCTATGAAGATCAATGATAGAGATCGTGCTTTCGGAAAGCAGTGTGAGCCATTGGATCGGAATTAGCCATTGGATGGCAAGTAAAGGGACTGTGAAAGTTTGAAGGGCAATTGGGCCTTCAACTTCATTAGGAAATTTCATACTGAAATGGGATTTGGGTCCCTTCACAAGTGAAGAGTGAAGTTTCTTCAAGGTGAAGAAACAGCTCAAAAACAAAGAAAATCCCTATTTTTGGGTCTTTTGCCCATTTTAATCCAAATGAAAGGCTATAACCTCCTTACGAAGGGCACCCAGAGTGTACCTGCAAGTACGGTACAGCAAAACAGAGTGATTGCAGCGAAGAAAGTGTTCAGAGTGTGCCAAAAGTGATTTCACCATTCCACTGGGCACGAAGTTGGGAGTTGACGACTGAGTGCATTTCAGAAGGCGACGCCGATTTGGCTTTCAAATTGGTGGAAAAGCAGCGAGTGGCCTAGTAAGGGAAAAAGTGCAGGTCATTATTTTCAACTTCTAACATCACAGTTGGCCTCGACATACTGTTTTTAGCCTACGGCAGAAGTTTCAAGCAGTTTTGCGATGGCAAACATGGGAGAGTCCATTTTGAGTGAAAGTAGCAAATTGGATGGGATTTCCAACTATGCAGTGTGGAAATTCAAAATGAAAAACATACTGATGGAGAAAGATGTTGGGAAGTCGTCACAGGTGATGAGATAAGGCTGCCAAATGAAGCGGATATCAAAGTGTTCAACAAAAAGATGAGGAAAGCTCTGACCTTCATTAACTTGTCAGTGACGGATCACATCATTACCCACATTTGTGATGCTGTTACACCCAGACAGGCATGGGATGTGCTAAAGGAGCAATTTAAGATGTCAAATCCGTCAAGAATCATGTTTCTGAAGTCAAAGCTGAATAGTGCCTGCATGAAGCAAGGAGAGCACATTCAGACGTACATGACCAGAATCAAGACAATGATGGATGAACTGCATTCTATTGGTGAGCGCATACATGATGTGGAGCTGGTGCACAATGCATTGTGCGGCATTGCAGAATCATATCAGATGTTTGTGAGCAAAATAACATCAAGAGAAAGATTGCCAGCCTTTGACGAGCTCACAGGAATCTTGATGCAGGAAGAGAAATGGCAAGAAATGGTGAAAGCTAGACGTCAAAATACTAACGATCAGGCACTTGCGACACGCCAAAAACAAGGCAAGGGCAAGGGCAAGAAGAAGTCTAAGCAGCAATTTGCCAAGTCTCAGGAGGATGAGGGATCTTCCAGTAAGACCAAGAAGAAAGACAAATGCTTCCATTGTGGTAAAAAGGACCATTGGAAGAGTGAATGTCGCAAATTCTTGGCGGAACAAGGCAAGGGAAAACCAAAACAAGCAGGTAACTTTGTCGATGAGGGTGAGATTAAAGACTCTAGCATCTTCATATCTGCATTGTCATCTAATCAAGATGATCAAACGTGGTATATTGACTCGGGAGCCACAAGACACATGACAGGTAACAAGAATTGGTTCAGTAGCTTGAAAGTGTTGGATAATGGAACGTCCGTTTTACAATCAAATGGCGATGTGTGCAAGATCAAGGGGATAGGAACCGTTTCAATCCAACAACCTGATGGCAAAAGCAGGATGATCAAGGAGGTACTTTACGTACCAGGTTTGAAGAAAAATCTACTTTCTGTTAGAGTCATTATTGATCAAAAGTTGAAAGTAGAATTTGCCCATGATCGTTGCTTTGTGAAGAATGTGAATCAAAAGTTCAAAGTTATTGCGGATGGAGTAAGGGAGCCCAATACAAAATTGTACAGGTTGAATGCTACAATCAAGGGGCAACATGGACTTGTGTCATCCATTCCATCGCAAACTGAGTTGTGGCATAAGAGGCTTGGTCACTTGAACTTGGGAAGCCTCAATTTGATGAGGAAATTGGGGATGGTAACATGATTGCCTACTATAGAAGATCACTTGAAATCAATGTGCGAATCATGTGTCTATGGGAAGCAGCATCGAGAGAAGTTCAATAAAGGTGGTGTTGCAAGAGCAAAGAGCATCCTGGATTTAATCCACACAGATTTATGCGGGCCTATGAGGACCATGTCTTTAGGTAAAGCCTTCTATTTCATGACCTTTATTGATGATATGTCACGTAAGACGTGGATCTACTTCTTAAAGAAGAAATCAAATGCATTTGACAAAGCATTGGTCGAAAATCAGACAGGTAGGGAGATCAAAGTCCTAAGATCATATAGTGGAGGTGAGTACAAGTCTAATGACTTCAATGATCTTTGTGATCAATGTGGGATTAAAAGACAATTTACGCAAGCTCATACTCCTGCTCTCAATGGTGTAGCTGAGCGCAAGAATCGTACGATTGGGAAAAGTGCCAGATCTATGCTAGTTGAGATGAAACTACCAAAATATTTTTGGTCAAAAGCATGCAGTACGGCAGTCTCAAACAGTTACAATAGTTCATTACAGTCGTTTGCATCTTTAAAATAGAAGTCCTACCATTGCCATACCAAAGATAACACCTGAGGAAGCATTCACGAAGAAGAAGCCAAAGGTGAACCACTTGCGAATCTTTGGATGTAAGACATTTATACACATTCCTAAGGAAGAGAGACGTAAACTTGATGTAAAAGCTATCAAGTGTATATTCCTAGGATATGATGATTGTGTGAAGGGCTATAGATGTTTTGATCCAGTGCAAAATAAAATCCATATAAGCCGTGATGTTATCCTTGATGAATCCGAGATGTATGAAGACGAGGATGCTGAGAAGATAGATACATCCAGTGGGAAAGATGGTATAGTGAGGATACCACCTGATGATGATCCATTCATTGACCTTCCGAGTGATGAACATGAGGATACATCTCAAGATACTACTACTCAACCTCAAGAGACAGGTTGGAGAGGTAGAGACAAACCTTTTGGTGCAAGAAGGATTGAAGTTGCAGGTGACAAACGCAAGGATAAGGATGTACCGTGGGATACATTTTCACAAGAAGTCGATCACCTGACAGGAAGCTCCCTAAGTGGTTTGAGAGACTGTTGGAGAGCCGCAACATGGATGACTTTCCAGGATCATCTAGCCAAGGAGAGCTACGAAGATCAACAAGAGAGAAGACACAACCTGAAAGGTATAAAGCAAATTATGCTCTCTTATCTAGCATTATTCAAAGCAAAGAACCTTCAACTTATGGTGAAGCAAAGGATGATGACATTTGGGTCAAGGCCATGGGAGAGGAGATGGAGTCAATTGCTAAGCATAGCACATGGGACTTAGTAGAACCACCAGTTGGCAAAAAACCCGTTGGTTGCAAATGGGTATATAGGACTAAGTACCATGTAGATGGAAGTATAGCAAAGCACAAGGCAAGATTGGTGATCAAAGGGTGTGCACAAAGTAAAGGCATCGACTATGAGGAGACCTTTGCGCCAGTATGTAAGTGGAATACTCTACATCTACTTGTTGCTTTAGCTGCACATTTTGGTTGGCCTTTGCATCAAATGGATGTGAAATCTGCTTTTCTAAATGGTGAGTTAGAAGAAGAGGTGTTCATGGATCAACCTGAAGGCTTTGTTGCGAAGGGACAGGAAAATAAAGTATGTCGCTTGAAGAAAGCGCTTTATGGTCTTAAACAGGCACCACGTGCATGGTATAGCAGGATTGATGCCTACTTTCGTTCAAAGGGAATGGTGAGAACACACTCTGATCCAAATCTATATGTCTTATGCTTTGATGGTATGGTTGCTTTGATTTCTCTTTATGTTGATGACTTGATTATTACGGAAAATAATCAAGAGATGATAGATATGATCAAGAAAGATCTCATGGAACAATTCGAGGTGACAGATCTCATCTTGATGTTATTGCCTTGGAGTAGAGGTGTGGCAAAAAGGACACGAAGTGGGTTTAACAAAGCTGAAGTATGTCAAAGAGTTGCTACACAGGATTAGGTTGCAGGATTGCAAACCAGTGAATACTCCTATTGAACTAGGTAAAAAGCTTTCTAAGATTGATGAGTCACAGCCATTTGATGCTATGTTATATAGACAGTTAGTAGGGAGCTTGATTTACCTTACCACGACTAGACCAGATATATGCTATGTTGTTGGCATTGTAAGTCAATTTATGGCAGCACCTACGGAAACGCATTGGAAGGCAGCTAAACGCATTTTGCGTTATGTGAAAGGCACTTCAGAGTATGGCTTGATTTACAGGAAGCATGATGGTTTATCTGAGTTGTGTGGCTATGTGGATGCGGATTGGGGAGGTGACTATGATGATCGTAGATCCACCACAGGGTATGTATTCCAGTTTTGTGGTAGTTGCTTTTCCTGGTCTAGTAAGAAGTAAAGTACAATTGCTCTATCCACCACAGAAGCAGAGTATAAGGCAATGTGTAGTGCAGCACAAGAAGCTATATGGCTGAGACAAATCTTGGAAGAAGTTGGCATGAAGTAGAAAAATCCCGTGACATTACATAGCGACAGTCAGAGTGGCATTCAGCTAGTAAAGAATCCAGTGTTCCATGCGAGAACCAAACACATTGAGATTCAGTATCACTTTATACGTGAGAGGCTGCTGTACGGAAGAACAACTAGCTAATATTTTCACTAAGCCACTTGTTGGAGAAAAGTTTGATAAGTTTAGATCAAAGCTTTCTATACTTAAAGTTTGTTAACTTTAAAGCTATGTATATGACTGTATAAAAAGTAGACTCTACTTTAAGGGAGAGAGTTAGAATTAAAGTAGAATCATTGTGCTACTGTATTGTGGGTCCTATAAGTGGATAAGGATCAGTTGGCCTCGCCACGAGGCAAGTCGACGGGACACGCGTCCCGCCAACGGCAACCTGGGTCATGCAGGGGTTGCCTGAGTCAACAACTATATGTACAGTATAATTTTATTTTGAGAAATACAGTTGCTATGTGAGCTTGCTGTGGAGAGTGTTTTCTGTCTGTGTTATTGTGTAACATGATCTGTGTTCCTATGCAAAGCAGATTCTAAGTGTAATAACTCTACATCCATTTCGACCTCATTGATCGAAGTCGGTACAGATGAATCGAAAGTGGTTGGCAAGGATTGTGGCCAAAAAGCCTCTTGGCTATACATTGATCCTGACAACATCTTTTGTTTGGAAAGATATTCGGTTTCAACCACACATGCACAATTGCGATCCTTGTATTCTGGAAACTTCTGGCTCATGAATCGCAAATAATCAATAAAGGACATTATTCCTTTCATTTCATCTGGATTCAGATCCTTCGTGGATGCTAGAAAGATGGCTTCTTCTTTTGAAAATACACACTGCAACAGTTTGAAAGGTTCACTCCATGATTGTCTCCATCATTAGAATAGTATTTCCATTGAATGGTCGGCTCGCCATTCATCATTTGAAAACAAAAATAGTGAGGATTGGTGTGTCCTTCTAAGTCGTCATTTCCTTGAGCAATACAAGGATCTATAAATTGTTTCCAGTCTACCATTCATTCCAATATTTCTACTTCAGTGCTTTCGATACGACTGCCACCTATCTTTTCACCAATTCGTGCTACCATATTTGGCATTGTATGAATTGATTTGGACTTCAAAGCCTTGGATATGACACTAAAAACCTGATCTATGTCTTTATGTGTGTGGCCAACCAATATAATTCCCATTTATACCTTTTGGAAGATGTTATGTGCCACTAACATACAATAAAGACCAAAAATAAATTTGTTCTTGTTCTCCCTCCAACAATTGTCAAGTTGAATACGTAAGATCAGAGGTAAGTTACCACGTGATGCTTGTACCTTTCTTATTGCTCACATTATTGATGTGGCAACTTGATTGCTATCATGAGCATGCAAGGTATCAATCCATACATCACAGAGCAACCTGAATCCATGATCCAATACACCACAAACATGTGTTTTCAAAAATCGATTTCCCTCTAATCTAAGAGGAGTCTTATTGAAACGGGATAATGTTGTTGTATTTTGATCCATTCCATCAATGATAAGACATAAGGACTGCTCAAGATGGGATCTTGACTCTTCTTTCCAATATACATACAATTTTCTAGAATCAAAAACATGATGTAGATGACGACTTCTCAATGCAAGATAGTGATCATGCATCCTAACGTCAGGAGTTGTCTCTATTGCATTTTTAAGTCATCACATGTTTTGCATTTGGAAAAAAGCATTGAACTCATCTGAAGCGTACGGAAATCAATATTGATCATAGTTTCAGATCTCCACAGGATATGTCAAATTTTGAGTCAAGTTTCAGATTAGGAGTCTAACATTTGGTATCAAAGCTTGGTTGAGAGTGATCATTAGGAAGTTTAAAACTTGATGTTGGAAGTTAGCTATTATCAGCAGGATATTGGCTTGGAAAGATTGGGTTTTTGTCTTTTGAGCGTTGAAAATTTTGTGGAAATAAGAAATTTTCCTTATATCTTGTTTGTGTCACTTGTATGTAGTTTTCTTGGGTTGACCATCATTGAATGAATGTGATTCAATCTTGCTACAAACACTAAAATAAAGCTCCAGTACATCACATGTTGTCCATTGGTACCTTGTATTTGCTTCCTTGCAGCTAATACAGCTTTGCAACTCAATGCTACTAAATTTGTCAATTTACAACCTGTCATAGCCTTGCCAATCCTACAATTAATCTCTTACATTATGTCGTAGTGCTCAAAACAATTGTTGTACCTGGATTTTTGTTGAAAATTCTAATTTTAGTATGGGTTTAATTTCTAACAATAAAATCAATTTTGGATAGGACTGTAAACTTGATTATCAATAGGGGATCGAATGCAGATTCCAATAGGAAAAAGCTTGATTTTCAACAAGAAATCTCAATTTTGGACAAAGCTATGAAACTCAATTTTCATCAGTAAAACAAGGTTTTTTTGCAACAGTGCTAAACTGATTTAGAACAAGAGAAAAAATCTATTCTTAGCAAGGTGATTCAAATTTCCACCCACAATGATGTTGATTCCCACCAATTATCTGACCAATTCTAAAATGATTCATTAATTGTTTGATATCAAATTCAGACTTACCATCTCGGTAAAATTCAAATCTGTCTAAAATCAATCTACAATGAATTCCAGCCTGTCAGATTCAGATATCAATTGCAAACCTACTATTTGTTTTTCAAAATTTGAAATACATCTATCTTTTAATTTGACCCGCAGTGATCCACCAACTGTTGAGGGGAATTGATGTTGGCCAATGATGAAAATGACTTGTTAGTAAGCAGTTAAGCAAAACCTATCAGTATCAAGAAAGAAATCACTGAGTTCCCTATTCCATCCTTGATGAGGTGGTGTTTTCCACCAAGGTTGAGTTCATAAATGAGTCTCTGAGGACAAAGAAAAAATTTCAAACTTGGCTTAGGGTTTCTACGCCTAGTTGTCAATTTTTGCCAAGGCAACTATCAAGTGACCTAAAAGGAGAAGGAGCAAGGGCTTTTGAGGACAAAGGATTGTATGGGTGGTCTAATGTCCAAAGAGGTTAGTGTCTTTCAATGTGACATGTACCTGTAGCTTCTAGGGAGAATGATTGTATGGGCAATCCGATGTTCAGAAGGGGCCATGGATCTTTGTTCTATTGTTGCATGACCAAGAGTGTTCCAACTGTGAAAGTTTTTTTTTGCTTTGGTTTACTTGGGAGGATCCATGTGGAAGGACTGTCCACGGAATCGCTCTTGCAAGCTGTCGTCTCCATAAGCTCTACACGCTTGGGTGTAGATCTGTAGAAACCTTCATGCAATTTTCTAGAGATGCAGACATGAGCACCTATGGCTATTAAAGAGCTGAAGTAGGATGACCTCCAAGGAAGTATTCTTCAATCGTTGATCAGTTAAGATTAATGTTATTTCTTTTTTTCACAATTGTTTAAAATGATCCAACACATATATCCATTTCCAAGTACTTCTTGATTGTTATAAGTGGACAAATGCGGTATGAATGTGTGTTCTAATTGACACTAGGTCCTCCCGTAATGTACTTGACTCTGATTGTAAGGTTGAATATGAGCTTACAACCATCCCTGTACCAGCATCTGATCGTTGTGTTTACCACATTATTATACAAATTTGCTATTATTCTACACTATCACATTCTTGTTGAACAATAATAACTCTCACTCCTCTCACACAAACATTATTATAAGAGAAATGTATGCTTCTCTCTAATGCCTAAATATTTTCTACATTCTCTTCTTAATCAGATTATCAGTATTAGAGGATTGCATGGCTGTCTCAGATGCCTAATCGTTTCTGCAATCTCTCTTTCACGGCAGTCTAAGATTCCTACATTGATAATCTGATTCGACAGAAAAGAACAGCTCGTAAAGTCCATTCTCTAAGTAATCCACGATTCTGTTAATAAGAATTTTTGTTTTATCAGTTGACATCAATCCAGAACGTCAACAGATGTGGTATCAGAGACGATAATTTTCATCCACATTTTTTCGCATCTCACAAAAAGTGGTATCAGAGTCCACAGAAGCTCCTACTGGCTGCAATCTCATCGATTGCAAATGGGTCTTCAAGATCAAATATAATGCCAATGGAACGATTGATCGAAGGAAGGCAAGATTAGTAGCACGAGGATTCACTCAAATTTTCAACATTGACTACAACAAGACTTTCAGTCCAATAGTCAAGCACTCATCAATCCGAGCTCTCCTATCATATGCTGCTACAACAACCGACCTTGAAGTACATCAGCTCGATGTACATACAACTTATTATAATGGAGTCATTGAAGAAGACATATATATGCTACATCCTGAAGGATACGTTCATGAAAGTATAAAACATCATGTCTACAAACTCCACAAGGCACTTAAGTAATCAGCCAGAGCTTAGTTCTAGAGGATCAACACATTTCTCATCCGACAAGGTTTTTGAACCAAGAGCGGCCGATAGCAACGTCTACTTCAAGTCAGTGCAACAATCCTTTATAATTATCACCTTGTATGTAGATGATACATTGCTTTTCAACAACTATACCAATCTGGTGAAGGATGCTAAATAGATTCTGTCCTCTAAGTTCGACATGACCGATCTTGGTGAAGCTCACTTATGTCTGGGCATTCAAATCCATAGAGACAGAGTGAGATGACTGATTTTTATTACTCAACAAAGGTATCTTCACAATGTTTGATGAGATATAAAATGACCTAAACAAGCTATCGATGCGAAGAAAATGGTAAAGGAGTCAGTCTGTATCTTGATTACAGTTCAAGCCAACATGAATTCTTGAGACTGACTTGTCTTGGAAATAATCTTATTCAAGTATTCAAATACTTCTTGACATTCATCAGTCCATACAAAAGATCTATTCTTTCCTAACAATTTTACTAATGGAGAAATGAGGGACGAGTGATTGCACACAAACTTCCTATAATAGCCCACTCTCCCTAGGAAATAGCGTAACTCCCTCACGGTGGTGGGGGGTAGCATCACTTCCGGTCAGTCAAGGTCATATGGGTCAGGCAATGGCCGCTAGGGTTTCCTAGAATCAATCGGCTTATACCTTGCTTATTAGAAGTTCTTGATAATAAAAACCAGTATTTACAGGGTTCAATTCATGTTTAGCAATTTAGACAGAACTGTAGTTTGTTCAGTCAAAGCAGCGTGATTTCATAGTTCACAAACAACACTTTGTTTTAGTGTGTATATTCATAAACAAAGTCTTCAAGTTTTAATTAGCGAGACAGATAGCAAATGAAATGTAGGTTTAGTGTTTCCCTTTATGCGACTATTTTGGCCTTGCAAATACCAGGCATTCAGCTTACCCGACAAATGCCAAACCCGCAATAACCGGCTTATTTCAAGAATTTGGATAGTTATGTTATTATTAACACAGTGATATTATAAGCCCGAAGTATTCTTATGAGTACAACATACAATTAATCCAATTTACAAACAGGTTAAGGCAATGTGTGAACATGCGAGATTTACAAACCGGCAAATTACACACAACACTTCGTATTATTATTAATTTATAGTGATCCTATTTGTGAAAGATTGTTGATCAATCTGTTTTTATCATATGATATTCTCTTCTTTAGGGGACCATCCACGGCCTGTCCATCACTGATTAGACAGCCTTGTAGATTGCTGGAGTTTGACATATTTTGTGCTCTATAGATCGTTGCTGGAGCAGAGATTTAAGAGCCCGAAGTTAACTGCTCAGGAGGTCCAATTATTAGCTTCAAATTATTGCCTGTGAATCCATCTACTATAGACATTGTCTTTTGTCTTCTTGAAGCCCTGTTGCAGATCGTTGCCCATAGCCAAACCTGCGGCCCATTCTTCCACCTTCCTTGCGGGTGAGATCTCTCTGACTCGGTCTGTCTGCTCTTTTCTGAGTCTTTCCTATGCCCTTGAGCTTCAGCCTTCACTGTTCACAAGTATATCATCCAATATGACTGTGGGTATGATTAATCCAAATGATACTCTCTCTATCAAGGTCCTACTTGACAAATCCTTGTTAATTTCCAAACTTTTATCCGACAAAGAGAAACAACAATACATGGACCTGCTCACTAAATATCATGATGTTTTGGCCTGGACTATGGAAGATTTAAAAGGCATTAACAAAAAATTAAGTCAACACCGAATTGACTTGAAAGAAGGAGCGGTACCAATACGCCAACGCCAATATAGGCTCAATTCTAAGTACTCATTGATGGTCAAAGATGAACTTGACAAATACTTGTTGTCAGGAATTATTTATCCAGTACTGCATGTCGGGACTGATCAGATGTGAGACCCTGCCTGCCTTCGGATCACCTGCCCCGTTATTTCAACCTGCGATTCACTTCATGCCATGCTTCTGCGTGGAGGAAAAAGCTTGAACGTGGCCTGTATCCCACAGGCTACCCTGCGAGCTCTCGAGGATTGTGCCCTCTGCCTACGGCTCATTCTGAAGGCCATTCATCCTTATCTTTGTCTACAAGTTTGATTGAAACCCTATCGGCAGATCGGATAGTTCCCTCTCGCCCATTACCTCTTCTTGTTTGCATGCAAAGGTTTCTTACGGGTTTGCCCATCCTCATCTGCCAGCGTGCTCTGTCCACGTTCCTTACCTAAGGAGCTTTGCCCACGGCCTTTATTGACTCCTCCTTCGCTGCCCTCCCTGTGGGTCTGCACTTCCGTTTTCCCACGATCCTTTATCTTCTTACGATCCTTTATCTTCTTGCTTGGCCACGCTCTCTCCACTTGTGATTTGCCCAGATACCCTGCTTCCAATTTTGCCTACTCGAAATCATATGAAGTGCTCATGATTCAGTATAGTGTCCCACATATAAAAGGCCATAGTGTCCCACAAATCATCAAAGGCCTGCAAACAATACTAGCTGCAAACAAAAAGATATAAAATGCAATATACACAATTCCAAAATCTGCAACCACAGGGTTAAAGGCAGCAAAAGGATACAAGATGCAATCCTACAATGCAGGGCCTGCAATCACAAGATTAAACACAATGCTAAAGATCAAACCAGTGAATCAATAGCAGTGAAATGGAATAGACAACAAAGTGGAAGAGGTTGAGAGTAGAGGCGCCAAGCACAACAACTTCTTCTCTTTCCTTTTTTCTTCACCTTCTCTCCAAGAGCTTCCTTCACACAAATTTCTCTCTACAAGCTTTTCTCTTTCTCTCTCTCTCTCCAAGAAGATGACAATGACAATGGCTGTCCCACACCCCTCTCTATACGTAGGGGCTCAATGGGCTGGAGTTGCACCCCTTCAAGAAATAGGGCACCTCCTTATGACTTTTCAAGACTCTAAAAATAGGGCACTGGCCCAAATTCGTTTTTTAGCACCTAACTTTGCCTCAACTTGCAATTTTAAAGTCAAGTTGGGTCCTATTTACTATTTCAGTTTTTATGGGCTCACGCCAAGTTTTTAATTACTAGTACTGTATTACGAAAATACTTCGCACCTCCTAGTACAGCATAGGCCGCATAAATGAAATTTTAATCAAACGTAAATTATCAAATGAACAGTGTTTTAATAACAGTGCAATCGGCCATTATGGGCCATTTACGCGTCATTTTTTAACAGTTCTGAGTCAACGTAATAACGCGCGGCAACGATTTTTCGTCGAAAATAGCTTGAAAAAGGGGTCTTTTTCCCCGCAAACAGTGGCGAACTTCACGGGTAAAGAATGGTCCCCATTCTTCTAACTCAACATCTCAGGTTACACAAAGACCAATGGACCAGCCAATAGCATCCTAGGCTAACCCAAAAGCCATACAGCAACATGTCTTCACAATAAGCAGCAACAGATTACCCCACTGGACCGGCCAATAGCATCCTAGGCCGACCCAAAAGGGTTCCAATCAGCATAAAATCTTCATGAAGAAGAGCATCTCAGGTCCTGCATACAAGGCTTGATAATATTGTAACACAATCAGAGCACCATTAGTAGCTTAGTTCATTTCAATCATCATTTAAAGTTCTAGTGCCTTATTCATTGGGCTATGGAGTCCGGCCACAGATCATAGGGTAAATCATCATAGGGCTTCAAATTTTCACATATCAAAAAGTGTTCTAAAAGCGCCGGGTGCTAAATTTGCAAAACCAACTCGAACGTTGGTTACCTCACGTTGTGGAATTACTGGCTGGGTAAAGTAGTAAGTAATACTACTTGTAGCATTTGGGGTTGATCTATCGTTGTTGCTTCTGCATAAACCCCAGAAGTTTTGTCATGTCATTCTTGCTAAATTTGCAGCTAGGCTCCCTTTGGTATGTCTAAAAGGGGTTAATTGTAGAAATTCGTTCACTACCCTGACTGCTTTCTTGACAGCTCGAGGTTTTAGTTCTTCCATTCTTACAATAGTAGCTTCTAGCCAGCGAATTCCGTAGTGGGCATAAGGTTTCAGAGCTAGCCACACATCTGCCTCACCTCGGATAAATTCACTCTCATCGAAAACAGGTCCACAACCATAGAAGACATCGTGATCAAATGCTTCATTAGCTAGTTTGTTTGCTTCATGATTGTATTCCCTTCTGATATGCTGAATATCAACTCCAACAAACAGCCTCATTAGTCTTTGAATCTCCCTAATGTACACGGCTAGGATAGGATTTTTCACATCCCACACGCCAGTAACCAAGTTGCATATAAGTGCAGAATCTCCTCTAGCCGTCAAATGAATCACTTTTGTATGAAAGGCCAGTTTCATTCCTGCTAATAGTGCTTTGGCTTCTGCCATGTTACAGGTGAACCTTTTACCTAAACAGGCTCCTAGTTTGGAAATAAGGACTCCATGTTCAGATTTTAGGATCACTCCAACGGTGCCAACAAGTCGGCTACCGCCATTAAACCATAAATTTGCTTTCATTGTCGGTTTCATGGTTGTATTTGTCATGGTCACACATAATAGGGTTTTACCTTATTGATATTGACGGGAGTATCCATATCTCTACCATGCATGTCGCTAAGAATCACAGTATTATTCTTAGAAACTTTCTTGAGAACATATGGACCTAACCAAACAGGCATTAATTTTCCAGGGAATAATTCCCTTCTAGCATCATAAAACATGACCAATTGTCCTTTCCGAAATTGGTATTTCTTAGCTTTGAGATCGTGGAGCTCCTTCAACCTCTTCTTTTTCCGTTCTATTTGCAACAAGGCTCTAGACTTCTTCTCATCCAATTTGTTTAATACTAATATCTGTTCACTAATAGCAGACTCATATGGCAAATCGTGTTCTTTGGAGAATCTCAGTGTCTCCAATTCGATCTCGATAGGCAATACGCTCTCTACAACATAGACCAAGAAGAACGGGGTTTGGCCAGTGCTCGTTTTATAGGCCAAGTTATAAGCCCATACTGCAGCTGGAACTTTAGAATCTCAATCTCTTTTTTCATCAGAGACCGTCTTCTTAATGATTTCCACCAATTTCTTGTTTGTACTCTCCACCTGTCCATTGGCCTGTGGATTCTAAGGTGTGGTTTTATTATGCTTTATACTCAATTTTTTCGTAAGGTTCTGAATGACCTTATTTAAGAAATGGGTACCTCTGTCGGAAACTAATTCCTTCGGAGCCCCAAATCTGCAAACAATATTTTCCATAAGGAACTTAGCCGTTTTTACAGCATTATCCTTCTTCACAGCTTTGGCTTTTGATCACTTAGTGAAGTAATCAGTTGCTACGATAATATAGTTTTTCTGCCCAATCGAAGAGGGTTTCACAGGTCCCACATAGTCAATGCCCCACTTTTCAAAGGGCAACTGAGCAGTCAGGGTTATTTATTAAGGGCCTTATTCTTTTATCGGGCGCTCCTACCCTTTGACAAATATCACATTTTACGTAGTGATCGTGGCAATCCTTAAATAGTGTGAACCACCATTATCCTGCTCTTAGGACCTTCTGCGCTGTGGTATCTGTGAGAAATTGGCAAAAATCTAGCTTGGTATTTTTTTATGATAGAAGTTTGTAAGTGAATCTCACATGTGTGGAGGATGTTCCCACGTGTGGAGAATTGTAAAGTAAATCAAAATGTTTGATATAGGGGTCTCATAGAATTTCATAGTCAAGCATTTAGGTGTAGGATGTTGATAGGGTCAAATTTGGCATAGATGGCAAATTATCCATTTCCACTTGTAATGCCAATATTGAGCCAAAATAGAGCCAAACTTGTGCCAATTAGAGTGTAGACAAGTGTCATGCTTTTGTTTGATGAAGCTTAAGAGGTCCAATAGGATTTAGAGGTGGAACCTTGTGAGGTCCAATAGAAAATTGAGGTGTGCTTGAATATAGTCCAATAGAATTTAGAGGTGCATGGATCAATGGTCCAATAGGATTAAGAGGTGGCAAAGTGTGATCCAATCATAGTTAAGCATAGTGGTAGCTCATGAATCTATTAGTATCATCGTACTCCTCCTTTTGGATCTAATTGATTTTGAGATTGAGTGGATTTTGAGTGTCATTGAATTTCTAGCTTTCTCTCTCTACCCGAGAGCTCATGATGGTTTTTCTCTCTCTACCCGAGGAGAGCAGCTTGTTTTCACTTAGAATACTTTTGGAACACTTCCCACACGTGTGAGTGAGAGTTGGAAGTGATTGAATGCATGTAGTAGTGTGTTTTTGCCATAGAATCAAAGATAGATCTTGAATCTCAATCTAGTCTTGATCTTGGTGCATCTACACACCTTAGGAGATCACAAGTACATGTTGTGGACAATCCACACATGTGAAATCAAACAAATCACCGGCAAAGTGACTCCCACATGTAGAGTCGTGGCATTCTTCAAGGATAAATGGGACTTCATTGGGCAGTACACACCTTTGGTAAACGCCTTCAATGCCCTTCCTATATAACCTAATGTCTATAATTTGAACCTCAAAGCCTGAACTTTAAGCTTCTTTTTTTCAGCTTTTGACAGACCTCTAGGCAGTTCTAAGGTGGTCAAGTAATGGGCTAAAGCTTGATACCATTGTGGTACTGCTTCGACATCCAATTTAGACGTTTCACGATTCCCATCGTCCATTGGGTCAAATGGGACTTCTTGCAATGACCCACATTTTTCAACAGATACATCAATGTGAGGATGAGAATTCTTTAGGTCATCTACTTTCTTCTCTTGACTTTCTATCTCGAGGTCATCTTCCTCTACCAGGCTATAATCACACTTGGCTATGGGCGGTTTGTTTCTCAACTCATAATCGAATTCTTCAAGAACAACAAGCCACTTGACAAGTCTATCTGGCGGGTGAAGTTTGTTCAACATGAGTTTAATAACAGTGAGGAGCATAAATGATTACTTTCCGATGAATATGATATTGTCTGAACTTAGACATTGCAAAATGTACCGCTAGGCACACTCTTTCTCCATAACTGTATCTAGTTTCGGCACTCTTCAACTTGACACCAGCAAAGGCTATGGGGTGTAACATCTTTAGTTCCTCAATCTGGAACACGGCACAATTTAGGGCCAAAGGTCCAGTAACAACAATAAGATGGAATTCTTTGTCCCATTTGGGTGGTCTGAGAATTGGTGCTTTCGTCAAGGCATCTTTCAGATGATCAAACACGTACTGACACTCCTCAATCCACAAAAAGGGTTTATCTTTTGCAAGGAGCTCTACTAAAGGCAAAGTGATTTTGCTATAATCTTTTAAGAACCTCCTGTAATACACTAGACTCCCCAAAAAGGATCTGACACCTTTTACATTAATGGGAGCAGGCATCTCTCTGACACCATGGACAATAGCTGGATCGGTAGTTATCTCATCCTTGCTTATAACATGTCCAAGGAGAATACCCCACAAAAAGGCATTTCCTAATATTTAGTGCCACAGACTTTTAAGCTAATAATTGGACCTCCTGAGCAGTTAACTTCAGGCTCTTGAAATCTCTGCTCCAGCAACGATCTATTGAGCACAAAATATGTCAAACTCCAGCAATCTACAAGGCTGTCTAATCAGTGATGGACAGGCCGTGGATGGTCTCCTAAAGAAGGGAATATCATATGATAAAAACAGATTGACAAATCAACAATCTTTCACAAATAGGATCACTACTCATGATTCAGTATAGTGTCCCACAGATCAAAGGCCCGCAAACAATACTAGCTGCAAACAAAAAGATATAAAATGCAATGTACACAATTCCAAAATCTACAACCATAGGGTTAGAGGCAGCAAAAGGATACAAGATGCAATCCTACAATGTAGGGCCTGCAATCACAAGATCAAAGACTACAAAAGCAAATAACACCAAATCTGATTCCACAAGTGAAATGGTGAAAACACAATGCTAAAGATCAAACCAGTGAATCAATAGCAGTGAAATGGAATAGACAACAAAGTGGAAGAGGTTGAGAGTAGAGGCACCAAGCACAACAACAACTTCTCCTTCTTTCTCTCTTCACCTTCTCTCCAAGAGCTTCTACACACAAATTTCTCTCTACAAGCTTTTCTCTCTCTCTCTCTCTCTTTCCAAGAAGATGACAATGACAATGGCTGTCCCACACCCCACTCTATACGTAGGGGCTCAATGGGCTGGAGGTGCACCCCTTCAAAAAATGGGACACCTCCTTATGACTTATCAAAAACTGACTCTAAAAGTAGGGCACTGGCCCAAATTCATTTTTTAGCACCTAACTTTGCCTCAACTTGCAATTTCAAAGTCAAGTTGGGTCCTATTTATGATTTCAGTTTTTATGGGCTCACGCCAAGTACTGTATTACGAAAATACTTGGCACCTCCTAGTCCCGACAAACCCGGAAACTAGGGGCATAGGCCGCATAAATGAAATTTTCACACAACGTAAATTATCAAATGAACAGTGTTTTAATAACAGTGCAACCGGCCATGTATGTCTAAAAGGAGTTAACTATAGTTCACTACCCTGACTGCTTTCTTGACAGCTCGGGGTTTCAGCTCTTCCATTCTTACAATAGTAGCTTCTAGCCAGCGAATTCCGTAGTGGGCATAAGGTTTCAGAGCTAGCCACACATCTGCCTCACCTTGGATAAATTCACTCTCATCAAAAACAGGTCCACAACCATAGAAGACATCATGATCAAATGCTTCATTAGCTAGTTTGCATGCTTCATGATTGTATTCCCTTCTGATATGTTGAATATCAACTCCAACAAATAGCCTCATTAGTCTTTGAATGTCCCTAATGTACACGGCCAGGACATGATTTTTCACATCCCACACGCCAGTAACCAAGTTGCATATAAGTGCAAAATCTCCTCTAGCCGTCAAATGAGTCACTTTTTTATGAAAGGCCAGTTTCATTCCTGCTAATAGTTCTTTGGCTTCTGCAATGTTACAGGTTAACCTTTTACCTAAACAGGCTCCTAGTTTGGAAATAAGGACTCCATGTTCAGATTTTAGGATCACTCCAACGGTGCCAACAAGTCGGCTACCGCCATCAAACCATAAATTTGCTTTCATTGTCGATTCCATGGTTGTATTTGTCATGGTCACATAATAGGGTTTTACCTTATTGATATTGACGGGTATATCCATATCTCTACCATGCATGTCGCTAAGAATCACAGTATTATTCTTAAAAACTTTCTTGAGAACATATGGACCTAACCAATAGGCATTAATTTTCCAGGGAATAATTCCCTTCTAGCATCATAAAACAGGACCAATTGTCCTTTCGGAAATTGGTATTTCTTAGCTTTGAGATTGTGGAGCTCCTTCAACCTCTTCTTTTTCCGTTCTATTTGCAACAAGGCTCTAGACCTTTTCTCATCCAATTTGTTTAATACCAATATCCGTTCACTAATAGCAAACTCATATGGCAAATCGTGTTCTTTGGAGAATCAAAGTGTCTCCAATTTGATCTTGATAGGTAATACGCTCTCTACACCATAGACCAAGAAAAACGAGGTTTGGCCAGTGCTCGTTTTATAGGCCAAGTTATAAGCCCATACTGCAGCTGGAACTTTAAAATCCCAATCTCTTTTTCCATCAAAGACCGACTTCTTAATGATTTCCACCAATTTCTTGTTTGTACTCTCCACCTGTCCATTGGCCTGTGGATTGCAAGGTGTGGTTTTATTATGCTTTATACTCAATCTTTTTGTATGGTTCTGAATGACCTTATTTAAGAAATGGATACCTATGTCGGAAACTAATTCCTTCGGAGCCCCAAATCTGCAAACAATATTTTCCTTAAGGAACTTAGCCGTTTCTACAGCATTATCCTTCTTCACAGCTTTGGCTTTTGACCACTTAGTGAAGTAATCAGTTGCTACGATAATATAGTTTTTCTGCCCAATCGAAGAGGGTTTCACAGGTCCCACATAGTCAATTTCCCACTTTTCAAAGGGCAACTGAGCAGTCACGGTTATTAAGGGCCTTATTCTTTTATCGGGCGCTCCTATCCTTTGACAAATATCACATTTTTTGCCTGCTATATCATTCATACAGTCCTCTAGAGTGTAGACAGACACTGCTAACCTACGTTTAAATTAATTCAGCATTCAACAAAGTTGAATTGTTGTGCAAAATAGATAAAACGAGTGAATGAGATACATGAATAACAATAAGCAAACAATAATTTAAACGATATCAGACAATTTAGAACAATATGTGCTTAACAACTACAACATCATCTATTGATCCTCTTTGTTCAAGCATTGTGTGACAAACCCACATAGCGCATCGGCGTGAGAGTAGTGTTCTCTCACGAACAATGTCTCGCTTACTAGCAGACTTCTTGAATCTCTGTGTATCCTTCTCTTTCTATATATATATATATATCTTTGGTGCATCTCGCAATTGCTTATATTCAGAGTAACATCTTGATTAGATAGATTAAGCAATCTAAGACTAATCATAGATTACAAGAACAATTGATTAGGCATGTCCTAACGTTTCTCTGGTGACGTCACCAAAATCATATCGGGAAATTGTACTTTATGGTACTTCTTTGATCTTCCCGGGACTTGGAGCATGAAGAACCGAAAGTATTCGGTCTTCAGGTGTCCCAAACATTGGTTGTTTGTTGTAAGGTCTTCGGATTGGTCTCGACCATTTTCCTTTCGTCTGCGTCATCCGACCTTCAGCCTTTCGGTTGAGCTCCTCTTGTTCGTAAATATTTCTTCTTCGTCGATCCATGTAGACTCTTTCGTCTAGCTCACCATGTAAGAATGATGTCTTCTCATCCACAATGTAAATTCTGAGATCATAAGTGGCTGCATATGCAAACAATAGGCGTAGGGACGAATGTTTCATGACTAGAGAGAAGATCTCAGCAAAGTCGATACCATATTTTTGAGAAAAACCCTTCGCTACAAGTTTGGCTTTATACTTCGAAACATTTCCATTTGGTCCATACTTCAGCTTGTATACCCATTTGCATTGTACAGTCTTTCGCTTATATGGTAGTGGCTGCAATGTCCATACCTCATTCTTCTTCATGGATTCCATCTTCTCATTCATGGCTTAGATCCATTTGTCCTTGTCTGGACATTCAATTGCTTCCTCGAATGTTTGTAGTTTGCTACTGAACCGACAAAACTCTTCAGATGTAGAAGCCGAGCTACCTAGCACAAATCTTGTTGGTGCTCTTCGTTCTCTTGTTGATCTCCTGGGAGATCCTTCTGGTACTGCAATGCCCTTGCCTTTATCTGTTCTGCTAGGTCCGAAACCATTTCGGTTTACAGGTGTTGTAGTAGTAGGCAGGCTTGCGAACCTTTCTTCATCTAATTCATCACTTAACTGAGGTGCGACTCAAACATCTTCGTCTGAGTGTTTGACCTCTGCTTCCTCTGTCCCACAAACAATGTTTCGCTTACTAGTGGACTTCTTGGATCTCTGTGGATCCTTCTTTTCTTCTTTTCTATCTTATCTGCATTTGGTGCATCTCGCAACTACTTATATTCAAAGTAACATCTTGATTAGATAGATTCAACAATCTAAGACTAATCACAGATTACAAGAATGACTGATTAGGCACATCCTAATGTTCCTCTGATGACGTCACCAAAATCATATCAAAAAATTGTACTTTATGGTACTTCCTTGATCTTCCCAATACTTGGAGCGTGAAGAACCGAAAGTATTCGTTCTTCGGGTGTCCGGATCATTGGTTGTTCGTCGTAAGGTCTTCGGGTTGGTCTCGACCGTTTTTCTTTCGGTTGAGCTTCGCTTGTTCGCGAACATTTCGTCTTCATCTTTGAGGCATTTTTCTTCGAGGTGTTCATCTTCGACAGAATGGTAGTTGACAGCTAGCAGAGCTTTGGTAACAGAAACGTTTTGTTTCTTCAATGGCATCTCAGCCAAGATGCCATTGAAATGTGCCAAGGAAAGAAATGTGCAAAACCAGAACTTTGAATTCGTCGGGCAGGGGCTGCCCTCCCGAGTTGAGTCACCATTGTAGGGGAAAAGGCCCCGCCTCTTTTCCATTAACTGTTTGGGTAAAAATCCATCTAGTAAGGTCACATATGCATAGTCTTATTAGAATAATTGACGGGTAAAACCTTGGGGTTATGAGATTAGTCATAAGGACAACTGGCTATGTGATACCTCACAATTAAAGGCAGATGCCCGGGGCCCACACTTCAACGAGAGGTGAGGTGGCTCACATGCTGGAGATTCCTCACATGATTGGCATTATATTGCGGTGCTTTACAAAGACCGCTGTCACATCAAAACATCATCGTCAATCATCAATGAATACGACCGTTGGGACGTTCAGATTGACGTGATGGCAAGCCCTTATGAATCTGAAGATCTTTCGAGCTATGTCATTCCACCGAGTTACTTTCTGTGTAACGAAGACGAAGATGGATGCAGCCATGGACAAATGCGATCCAAGTCGGTTTGCCGAGATGGACAAAGCCATGGATACGACTCAAAGCTGCTAAACTTTTGTCTTTTGCTGCACAGGCATGGCCGGCTATCATGTTGCAGGTTTTGGAGCCCCTTGCAAGTGGCTGCGATCAAACTAATTGGATGTTGAAGACAGCTGATGGATAAGTGAGAGTCCTCATCGTCGACTGGATAGCAGATGCTTTGAGGCGTCTCTCTTGTGGCGAGTCAGTGAAGAAGCGGCTTAATGATGCGAAAGAAGCCGAAGCATTGAAAGAGTACTGTGGGGGTGAGAAGCCAAACCCCGAGTCTGGATTTGCACTGGAGAAGTGCCAGGATACCAGTTTATTGTTGATCTTAAACTAGGTAGCTGAGGTACTCACATGGCGTGTTCACCAAGTTCTTGAGTGGGGCAATGGTTCAGGCTGCAATTAGAGTTTATAACGATGTTGTCCTGAACTAGGCTGAATGGACACTTGAATGCATTAAGAGAGATATCAATCGGTTTGCAACAGAGAGAAGCAAGCACTTGGAGTTTGCCTTATCTTTGAATAAGATGGTCGTTGACTGGCTAAACTTACCTGTCTTTGAAGTTGTTGGGGCCCAATCGCTGTCGGGGATCCTGATTATTCCCTAGCTGATGCTGGAGAGCACAATATCACCCAGATGCGAGATGCCTCCCTGCCGTGGAAGTCCCGAATGAAGACTATGGATAAGAAGAAGTTGCCTACCTATTCTAAATCTAGGACCAAATGGAAGACAGCTGATCTGGAGGTCGATGCTGGTGTTGACGCTGATAAATATTCAAATGTCAGTACCCCATCCATGACTCATAGGCAGCGGAAGGCCAACAAGATGATGAAGTCCCGATGCGCATTCCTGACAATGTTGTGAATGTGGAAGATGATGGTGTGACAGATGATTCTCCGGCTGAACCTTCTACCAATGCGGAGCTAAGAGAGACCATTATCCCAGATTCTGTTAATGATTCTACTGTTCTGCCTAAGCAACTGCCAGAAACTCCTGAATTTCATTTTACTCTCAAGGTTGCTACGCCCCAGCCGACTGTTGCTGTGAATGATGGTGCTGCCAATTCAGGGCCACCAAGCTTTATGAAGACACTGGTTGATATCTGCGATGGACTCCAGTTTCTAACATGGGAGACATGCAACATTATAAATTCAATGTGTCTGGTAAGTCAATGGACGAATTTAGTGATTCTGAGAGGAGTATTCCTGACAAGGCGCGTACCCAACACCCCTTGTGATAAGCAGCGGGTGTTTTATGATTCTGGCGACACTACTCCACAGGGTGTCCGATTGGAGACACCAGTGATGATATCAGCAGGCGATGCAGAGCAGTGGCTTGTAGCCAAATGTGTCGATTTCTGAACTCCACTGTTGAAAGCACAGCTGTTAAAGAAGCTTACTGGTACGACAAGAGAAATCGCGGAAGAAGAAACGTTGAAGAGGAACTTGGCAGCCAGTGAAGCAAGATTGGCGTTGCTGAAAGCGGACAATATCAGGCTATGGGAGAAGTTGTTGGGCATTGAAGGGCACCTAGTAGCCACCAAGGCTGAGTCATATCAGTGGGAAAGCGAAGTCCCATACTATGAAGCCGCATACACTACAGTTGTCGTTCAGACAACACAATTGACAAAGGTAATCAACCAATAGACGGCTTCAATGGAAGAACTTACCAGGCAACACAATTGACCAAGGTAATCAACCAACAGACGGCTTCAATGGAAGAACTCACCAGGCATCTGGATGATGAAAGATTGAGATGTCACCATAATTCCTATGAGCTGTCAAAGCTGACAAACTAGAACGCCCATCTTAGGACCGAACTTAAAGCATTAAGGACCCCTTTTGATAATGATCGACCAAGTTTGGTCATACCACCAATGAAGACACTTTCTTGAGCTGTGAGACTCTTTTTGGGTACCGGCCCTTACCGGACGATACCGTACGACGTGTGTCGCCGGGTACCACCAAACAGTGTGACTTCACAACCGTCCCGTGGCTGAATGCATTTCAGATCTTTTATCCCTCCTGCGTGAGGGATGTCTATGTAGGCATGTGAGCCTTATTTTTACAAGAACCAGTATCTGAGAGATAGTGAGTGAGAGCGAGACTCCCTTTTGATAATACAATGAGGAAACTCTAGTTGCTGCTTTGTTTTGCAGGCGTTGATATAGCGCCACTTTGCTGTTTTCCGTTGTGTGGTCAATGGCTTTGATTGCTCCCGTCTTTTCTTGTGTATGCATGATAGAATCTGTAACAGGCCTGGTAGTATAATTCTGGACATTCATGTTGCATAATGATCCTATCCACCACTAAGGAATTGATTTTCAATGATGATTATAACTCCGATAGTGTAGGAGCAATATAATTAGTTTTCACGCCGGTTCCTGATAGATGGAAATCTGGTAATCATTAGAATTGTTTTGTTGTTCACCGCCAAAACTGATATCGAAATGTTCCAGAATGGAACATCCTGGCGTTGATCTTTTGTGGACTCTAAACCAGATCTTCATTGTTTTGGTTGTGAGCTGGTAGATCACTGGTGCTGAAACAGGGTCCAATTTATTTCCAACAACATTATGCACATATTTTGAGAAACATGAATTTAAGACACTAATTCCTCACAAATCAAGATCTCCATTATGTAATGCTTTCAACAAGAAGTAATCTTGGGACCAAATGCTTAACCTCAGTTTTAAGGAAGAACTAACCTAAACTAAGACATAAGATTAGTCTAACACATTCCATGATGCTTTAGTTAGAAAGGCAATAATCGACTGTTGCTTTCACGGTTATGTTTTATAATTCTTTTACTATTACTTTTTCTCTCTCAGTTCATGAAGTTGGGCGAATCTTTCTTGAGCCCTTGCCTACTACTTATGTACTTACATTCTTATAACAGCCTCTTGATAAAGATTCTTTGTTTTTGAAAGATCTCGAACAGCCTTGCTATATTTGTGAATAGCGGACTTGTAATAATGGTTGTAAGGCTCAAATTAGCCAAATAAGATCCCAAACTTATAATAGTCACAAATGATCACTATAGTTGAGGTCGTGCTAAATTTAAAAGCTATTGTTCATTTCGTAAATTTGAGTTTTAAGAGATCTTGGAGCTTCTCCTGGAGAGCTTTCTTGATGGAGAAAGTGGTTCATGTGCCTAAAATCACATGAGAGCTATGATCATGCTTTAGTTTCAGGCCTAATCTTGTGAATGATTAATAATAACAGGCCTTGCATTGTAGGATTGCATTTTGTATCCTTTTATTGCCTCTAATCCTATGATTGCAGATTTTGGAATATACTGAATTATGAGCAGTGATTCTATTTGTGAAAGATTGTTGATTTGTCAATCTATTTTTGTCATATGATATTCTCTTCTTTAGGAGACCATCCATGGCCTGTCCATCACTGATTAGAGAGCTTTGTAGATTGCTGGAGTTTGACATATTTTGAGCTCTATAGATCGTTGCAGGAGCAGAGATTTCAAGACCCTGAAGTTAACTGCTCAGGAGGTCCAATTATGAGCTTAAAAGTTTGTAGCACTAAATCCTAGGAAATGCCTTTTTGTGGTTCCATACGGTATTCTTCTTGGACATGTTATAAGCAAGGATGGGATAACTACCGATCCAGCTAGAGTCCAGGGTGTCAGAGAGATATGTCTGCCCCCATTAATGTAAAAGGTGTGAGGTCCTTTTTGGGGAATCTAGGGTATTACAGGAGGTTCTTAAAAGATTATAGCAAAATCACTTTGCCTTTAGTAGAGCTCCTTGCAAAAGATAAACCCTTCTTGTGGACTGAGGAGTGTGAGTACGTGTTTGATCATCTGAAAGATGCTTTGACGAAAGCACCAATTCTCAGACCACCCAAATGGGACAAAGAATTCCATCTTATTGTTGCTGCTGGACGTTTGGCCCTAAATTGTGCCTTGTTCCGGATTGAGGAACTAAAGATGTTACACCCCATAGCCTTTGCTGGTGTCAAGTTGAAGAGTGCCGAAACTAGATACAGTTATGGAGAAAGAGTGTGCCTAGCGGTACATTTTGCTATGTCCAAGTTCAGACACTATCCTATTCATCGGACAGTAATCATTTATGCTCTTACCACTGCTATTAAACTCATGTTGAACCTTCACCCGCCAGATAGACTTGTCAAGTGGCTTGTCGTTCTTGAAGAATTCGATTATGAGCTGGGAAACAAACCGCTCAAAGCTAAGAAATACCAATTTCCGAAAGGACAATTGGTCCTGTTTTATGATGCTGGAAGGGAATTATTCTCTGGAAAATTAATGCCTATTGGTTAGGTCCATATGTTCTCAAGAAAGTTTCTAAGAATAATACTGTGATTCTTAGCGACATGCATGGTAGAGATATGGATATACCCGTCAATATCAATAAGGTAAAACCCTATTATGTGTGACCATGACAAATACAACCATGGAATCGACAATGAAAGCAAATTTATGGTTTGATGGCGGTAGCCGACTTGTTGGCACCGTTGGAGTGATCCTAAAATCTGAACATGGAGTCCTTATTTCCAAACTAGGAGCCTGTTTAGGTAAAAGGTTAACTTGTAACATTGCAGAAGCCAAAGAACTATTAGCAGGAATGAAACTGGCCTTTCATAAAAAAGTGACTCATTTGACGGCTAGAGGAGATTTTGCACTTATATGCAACTTGGTTACTGGCGTGTGGGATGTGAAAAATCATGTCCTGGCCGTGTACATTAGGGACATTCAAAGACTAATGAGGCTATTTGTTGGAGTTGATATTCAACATATCAGAAGGGAATACAATCATGAAGCATGCAAACTAGCTAATGAAGCATTTGATCATGATGTCTTCTATGGTTGTGGACCTGTTTTTGATGAGAGTGAATTTATCCGAGGTGAGGCAGATGTGTGGCTAGCTCTGAAACCTTATGCCCACTACGGAATTCGCTGGCTAGAAGCTCTTATTGTAAGAATGGAAGAGTTGAAACCCCGAGCTGTCAAGAAAGCAGTCAGGGTAGTGAACTATAGTTAACTCCTTTTAGACATACCAAAGGGAGCCTAGCTGTAAATTTAGCAAGAATGACATGACAAAACTTCTGGGGTTTATGCAGAAGCAACAACGATAGATCAACCCCAAACTCTACCAGTAGTATTACTTACTACTTTCTCCTTGAAAATATTTTTTTGCTGTTCAAAGGAGTGCTTTGCGCATTGAAACAAGTTGAAAAAGAAGATGAGGTCATTGCTACATGGCAACATCAAGTGGAGTCATGTTGGAAGCCAATGATAGGCTTACCTCAAGTACCTATTCATTGTGGAAGGTGAGGATGGAATCACTTCTTGAGATGAATGATGGTTTGGATATTGTTGTAAGGCAAGATAAAACCAATTTTCCACAAGAATCAACTGCTTAAGAAGTGACAATTGTGGTGAGTACATATCTACCAAGTCAAGGCCTTTTGTGATGAGCATGGGATCAAGAGGGAGTATACAACACCAAGGACTCCACAACAAAATGGAGTGGCTAAAAAGAAGAATAGGACTTCATGTGAAAGTGCTAAAGCCATGAGGTTAAGTGCTAATCTTGAAAAACCATATTGGAATCAAGCTTTGTTGTGTGCCAATTTTTTGTGTAATAGGTGGTCGAGTGCTATTTTGGATGGAAGAACACCCTTTGAAATGCTATTCAAGAGGAGGCCAAGTGTCAACTTTCTAAGAACTTTTGGATGCACATGCTATGTCAACATTACTCTTGATGATAGGACCAAGGATGATCCATCTTCAAGGAAAAGTATTTTTGTTGGATATAGTGAGGTGAATAAAGCCTACAAGGTTTACATTCCTACTACTAACAAAGTGATTGTTGGTAGAGATATCATTTTTGATGAGGAGAACATTCCAAAGGTGTCTTCAAGCATGATTGATGGTGATATGGATGGATCTAACATTCTTGATGTTGATGTAAAGGATCCTACTTTAGATGGTGATGATGATGGACCTTCATCAAGTCAAAAGCCACTAAGAACATCAAGTGCCTTCAAGGCTCACATATGATGAAAAGGGTAAGCAAGTAGTTTTTGAAAATTATGTTGCTTTCCTAACCTCTTTTGATGAACCTACAAGTGTAGATGAAACAAGGAAATAAGAGGAGTGGATCCAAGCAATGGATTTTGAGTATCAAGGTACTATGAAGAATGGAACATGGAGATTGGTGGAGTTACCTAAGGACAAGAAAGCTATTGGATGCAAATGGATCTTCAAGGTGAAGACAAACCAAGATGGATATATCAACAAGTACAAGGCAAAGTTAGTGGCAAAAGGATATGCTCAAGAACAAGAGATTGACTATGATGAGAACTTTGCACCCGTGGCAAAGATGGTAAGCATTCGAGTCATCATCTCACTTGCTACACTTTAAAGTGATAGAAAGAAAGCATGAAGAGTCTTAGTCAAAATTCCTGAACCATATGGTTGTATCCTATTTTAAAATGTCACCACAATGCTCTCTCCCATTAGCAGGGCCTTCCTTGTGGATGTTTCAAGTCCGACAAAGAACCGTTTATGATACTATGTCTTCAACATGGAAAAAACAAGGGCTACACTCCTTCCTAGAATTGGGAATGTTGACTATCTTTAACTGCACCAAAAACTCTTTTTCTTTCTTTTTCTCAAACAACTTGCACAAAAACTAACATCGCTGAATTATTACTTTATATTGAATTTCCGTATAACCCAAACATGGGAGTAAAAGACACACAAATTGTGCTAATAAACACACATGTTCAACTCAATAGTGTTAAAAAAAACAGTGCCAAAAGTATCAAAATGAGATTCATGCACACATATAATACTACCAGATTCGAAGCAAAATAGTTCCAAACATGTCAGATTTGAGCTTTCAAATTAAGGGAAGAACCTAAAGTCCCAATATGTACTTTCAATATGTCTGTCATAGTACCTAGTGAAATAAGATAGCAATGTAGTCTTGAATTCCAAGATCTCGAGGCTTGCTTCAAGCCATAGATGCTTCTTTGGAGATGGCATACTTTGTTCTCCATTCCATGCTTGATGAACCCTTGTGGCTACTCCATATAGATATCCTCTTCCAAAAAACCATTCAAGAAAGCATTAGAGACATCCATTTGACATAGAATCCATCCAAAATGTGATGCAAGTGCAATGATTAGTCTTATTGTGACCATCTTGGCCACGGGTGCAAAAGTTTCCTCATAGTCTATCCCTCTCTCTTGAACATAACCTTTTGCAACTAATCTTGCTTTATGTTTGTTAACACTCCCATTTGCATTAAACTTAAGCTTGAAGACCCACTTGCATCCTATTACATTCCTTTGAGGTCTCTCAACAAGCAACCAAGTTTCATTCTCAATCAAGGCATCATACTCATCCAACATAGCTGGAGTTCAATGCATCTTCAACATTAGACGGTTCTTCAAAACTAGATAAAGCATAAGAAGTGGATGAGATACCCTCAACTTGCTGTCCTTTGCCTTGATATGTGAGCCTTGATGGCTCCACTTTTGCCCTTGAAGATCTCCTTGGTGTGATAGGTGGGTTTGGTGCTTGCTCCTCCATGAGCTCCTCCTCAAAACCAAGATCTTGCTCCTCGGCCATCTTCTTCTTGATTGTTGGAGCACTTGAGCCTTCTTCAAGCATATGCATATGATGTTCATCAAAGATGACATCCCTTGAAACAACAAATTTGTTCAAGGATGGGAGATAGACTTTGTAGCCCTTGCTTGAGCTTGCATATCCAAGCATGATCCCTCTTGTGGAAGATGGATCCTCCTTGGTTCTTGTTTCCAATGGCACATGCACATAACATATACACCCAAAAACTTTCAAGTGATTAAGATTGGGTTTCTTTCCATACAACATCTCATAAGGAGTTTTGCCTTCAATTGCTTTGCAAGACACCCTATTCATCAAGTAGTTTGCACATACAAGAGACTCACCCCAAAAGGATTTGGGCAAACAAGCATCTAATCTTAAAGCCTTAGAACATTCACATAATGTTCTATTCCTTCTTTCAGCAACTCCATTTTGTTGAGGAGTGTAAGGACAAGAAGTCTCTTTCTTGATCCCTTCCTCCTCACAAAAGGCCTTGAACTCATTGGAGATGAATTCTCCACCATTGTCACTTCTAAGAATCTTGATGCTATGATTATGATGCTTTTCCACAAACAACTTGAACTTTACAAAAGTATCAAATACTTGAGACTTGAAGGAAAGTAAGAACACCCAACAATATCTTGAGTAGTCATCAATGAAGGTTAAAAACATGGATGAACCTCCATTAGATTTGGTGCTAGCAATGTGCACATCCGAGTGTATGAGTTCAAGAGGATGAGATGACTTTGTGTTGGAGTTAGGAAACACCTTCTTATGTGCCTTGGATAAGGCACAAGCTTCACAAACCTTGTCTTCCTTCCCAATAGACCTTGGTAGGCCTAAAGCATACTCCTCCTTGATCATAGCCTCCATGGAACCCGAGTTGACATGTCCAAGTCTTTTGTGCCATAAAGTAAAGGTAGATATCTTGCTCTTCTCGGCCAACATGACAACATTAGTATCCACAAATGCATCCAGCTTATAAAGTTTGCCAAGTCTAGTGCCTTAGCCACTATCTTACCTTTCTTCTTGATGAAATATTCATTTGAAGCAAAGTCAACATTGAAACCATTGTCTACCATTTGGCCAACACTTAGTAGATTCTTTGTTATTGTAGGAATGTACAAAACACCTTCTATGTTGATCTTTTTGGAAGATCCTAAGAAAAGGGGAATGCTACCAACTCCTTCAATCTTACAAGCTTCATCATTTGCTGTATAGATAGACTTTATAGGTCCATCATAAGATAAGAGAGAAGAGAAAAACTCCCTTTTACTAGTCATGTGTGAACTAGCACCCGAGTCAATCCACCAAGGATCTTCTCCTTTGAAGCTTGTTGAAGAAAATATGGACATCATGAGAGAGTCCTCATGTGAACTCTCCTCCTCCTCCTCTTTGCTCATGTTGGCTTGGCTTTGATCTTTCTTCCTCTTGAAGCATTCCGAGGCATAATGCCCCATCTTGCTACAATAGTAGCACTTCACCTTTGATTTGTCCTTCTTGACTTTGGTGGTTGATGGAGATGCCTTTGAGGGTCCTTCTTGATCCTCAAGCTTTGTAGACTTCTTGAATGTTGATCCTTTGCCTTTGGACTTGCCTTTGCCTTTGGAGAAGAGAGCTTGGTCATATCCACCTTGGATGGAAAGCCTATCCATCCTCTCTTGCATTTGGCTCCTTCTTGATTTCTCGGCCATGAGTGTGCCTTGGAGTTCTTCAAGTATGGGTAGCTTACCCATAATTGCATATCCCTGAACCAAATTGTCAAATTCAAAGCTTAGTCCATTCAATATGAGTTGAACAAGCTCTTCATCCTTCATAGGGTCACCTATAAAGGCTAGCTCTTTGTTCAATTCCTTTACTCTTAGGACAAAAGTATGTGCACTCTCTCCTTTCTTTTGATAGCTTCTATAGATTTGATTCTTCAAAGCTAACATTCTAGTTTGGTTCTTGGATTCATAGACCTTTTGCAAAGTCTCCCAAGCATCTTGAGCTGAAGTGCAATCTCCTACCTCTCTTAAGAGTTCATTTGCAACATTCATTTTTATGCAATGTAGTGCAACATTGCACCTCTTGATGTATTTGGCTTTTTCTTGAGGATGAATAGGTTCACCCTCCTTACCATTTACAATTTCCATCAGATCTTGCATGATCATGATAGATTCCATTCTAACTTTCCATATGGAATAGTTAGTTTTGTTGAGCCTTTCATTAGTATCCAAAAGATATGCATTTATAGATGCCATCTAGTCTCCTAGTCAAGGACTTGACACAAATGAAGGTTACTTCTATTGATTTGATTGAAGGTCTACCTTATCCCACTTCTTAGGGACCTGAAAAGATTAGTAATAGACTTCCTATAAAGATCTAAGAATGATCTCTAACAAAATCAAATCATAGAATACTAGAAACAATGCACTTGCTTGATTGAAGTAGACAATACTAGTAGAATTGCCCCTCTTTCTATAAAGAACATTAAAGCTTCCAAATGATCTGATTAAGAGTGAATTTCAGCAACCTAATATACTTCCAAAATCACTTGTAAAAGATCTAAATGGAACTTAATGAGGATGCAACACAATCTACTATCCAATCACAAGCAAAAAATGATCAAAATTGATGAAAAATTTATCTAATTTGGTGCATAAGTCAAGCAATGGTTGGACTGAACCTAAATCACTTTAGGAGGTGCCTACTACACCTTAGAACATCCTTGAAGAGTCCCCAAACTCTGATCTTCCCTCTCCTTGAATGCTAGAAAGCCTCCTCTATGAAATCACCTCCAAAACTCGCTTAGAAATCAATGCTTGGAGCAAGCAAAACTTGCTATCTTGGTAATGTGAATTGAATTCAACTTTGCCTCTGGTTTTAGACACCTAGACACCTGCAAATGAAGTCACACAACACCAATCTCCAATGTATTTGACTCACTTTGAGTTCTAGAATCAATACTAGATGCTAAGATCCAATCTACACAAGATTTAGATCAAAAATTGTGATCAAATTGAATGAAAACCAAGGATTTAGCTCATTTCAGCCTTTAGGCTCTGATACCATGTAAAAATTACAGCAAATAAGTATCCTAAAACACTTGAAATGATGAGGGAAACAATAGATTATGATTTCATAAGATTAGCACAAGTTGAACCATCAACATCCATCAAAAATCTATGCTTGAACCTCACTAAATGGCCCAAATCCTTGAAGAAGGCTTCACACGGTTGAAAGTACGGCCTCCCACAGTCTGAGTACTGTACACCAGACCTACATTCAATCCTATAATCATTAGTAATCGCAAGTACTCAAACAATTATGAACATAGAGAGCAATTGCACCATTATGAGAGAAAAATCATGAAATTGCTTGATTGATTTTGGTGAGATATCATCACCTATATATACATGATCCATCATGGTTTTGGGCAGGTATGAGTAGCCCTAAACCTATCCCTAATGCTAATTTTGGTGGATCTTTCATCCCTACCAAGTTAGGGTTGGAATCTTGGAGATCCCTCAACAATGCAAAAATTACCAAAAATAGCTCCTATTTTTTCTCCCTTGTATCTAAGCATAATTTGGACTCATTCCAAAGGTTCTAACACTTAGGTCTACTTGAGAACATCCTTATGAATGGAATCCTATGCTATTTGGCACGTGTGACAAGCCACATCATGACCATCTAACTATTTACAAGTCATATGACCAAAACTAGTCAAGCTACAATTGTGAATTTTTAACATTTTGTATTCCCTCTGCAATGAAAATCCGAATTATTACAAAATAGCACCAAACAATAAACAACAGTACCAAACAATAGCCAACACTATATATACTATACATTAGCTTCAAAAATATCAAGCATTTTCAAAAAACTACCAAACAAAGCATAAAAGTGCCAAATAGTACTAAAAAATGAATCTAGAAGTACCAAAAATACCAAATTGGACCTTACAAGTACCAAACAAAGCATTGAAAATGCCAAACAATATTATTTCAAAAGTACCATAATAAACCTTAAAAGTTCCAAACAGACTTGAAAAAATTAAAACCAATAGTACCAATTATGTCAAAATTACCAAACCACAAAATAATAGTTGTTAGAAAGGTTACATTAGTACCAAACTGCAGAATTATCAATTGTACCGTTAGTTACTAAAGTGTCAATAATACCGATTCGCATGAATAGTACCTCAGTCTCAAATGTCCCGAATTAACGAACTTGTGAAAAGTCCAAAACCACCGAAATTAGTAAACAGCGTGTAGAAACTACCAATCAGTACACCAAAAACAAATCCAAAAGTTTCAAAACTACCAAATAAAAGCTAAAAAGTTCAAAATAGACTATAACTTCAAATCCAATGTCAAAATTTTCAAAGGTTTGGATAGTATCAAACTGCAAAAATTCCAGTATTACAAAAAGTACCAGTAGTATCAAACTTAAAAAAATTCTAGTATTACCAAAAGTACTATTAGCTGATAAGCAGTAGCGCAATAGCCACTCTAAAATACATCTCTAAAAGACTGAGCTAAAATGCTCAAGAGAGTTCAAGCTTGAAAGCTTGATAGAGAGTTAACAACAATACTTTTTTATTGTGAATGATCTGTTTGATAAGAGCACATGAAGCATCGTGTAATAACATTCAACTCCTTCACAATTCACAATGTTGATTCGTTGTTATAGAATTTCAAAACTTGAAAAGAGATGTATGAACAACTGATTTATACTAAGTAATTAGGTCGTCAAATGCGATTGCCAGTTGGCTAGTGTCCGCTAGCATCCATCTTGTTCCTTCTCAGAAATTGTTTGTTGATAAGCGGTGAAAATTGGCCGTAAACAGTCTGTCTACATAAATGAACTAAAATTGTCACTCTGCAGAAATGAACTAAAACTGCCACAGGCGATAGTGTCGCAAAAAAGATGACAATGTTGACTTTTTTGCAAAAAACCCAACAATGTTCTAAAATCTCATTTAGGGTAGCCCCACACTTTGCCAGAGTCATTTCCTTAATATTTGAGGCACTTTGAAAAATGCAAAAAATGCGACTCTGGATATTTACTCGCAAATCCTGACAGGCAAAAAAGACGACACTACACTTTTACACAAGATTTCTGACAGACGACATTGTCTGGATTGTAGAGAGAGAAAATGCGACTCTCTCTCTCTCTCTCTCTCTCTCTCTCTCTCTCTCTCTCTCTCTCTCTCTCTCTCTCTCTCTCTCTCTCTCTCTCTCTCTCTCTCTCTCTCTCTCTCTCTCCGGATGGTAGGAACTGTAGTTCAGAACGCAAATCTGAGTTTAGAATGTGTAGAGGATAGCTTTTATGAAGTTTGGTCGCAATCAGAGAACTTGAAAATTTCAGTGAAATTTTGAATAGAGCTTCGCCAGCAAAGGTGACAAATGACTCAAATTCAGCCCTTATATAGAGGAATTTAGAGTGCGTATTAGATGAAATCCACTTTCTCTTGTTCAGTTCCACCCAAATTTTGGCAGGGACCTTCTTCACAAAATTCTAAGACCTCAGAGAAGTCTACAAGAGTTCAAAAGGTGATTTGATTGCCCTGTGAAGGTTTTGCAAGGGTTCAGACTATTTGCGAGAGTTCAACTCTCGTAGAAGATGATTTCTCGCACAACATGTTCCTATGGTGTCTAGCTTTCAAGATCAATTTCCACTGATCCACCTTTGGTAGTGATTTGTCTGGTTGGCCCCGCATTAGATATTCAACAATGTCGGCGGCCCATTCTGGTACTGTGTCTACGTAAAATAAGGCAACATCGGCCACCTCATCGTTGGGTTGGGTGGCAACCTCCTTTCCCTTGATTCACGACACATGATCTGCCATGTAGTGTTGTTTTCCCTTGCAGACTACTATCCGAAATTCAAACTCCAACAACAAAAGTAGTCATCTGGTGATTTTCCCAATGTTGTGAGTTTTGTTAACGAGATAGAGCAAGGATTGATGGTTCGTATAAAAAACAAAATGTGTGGCCATCAGGTAGTGCCGAAATTTCTTAACCGCATAGATCATTTTTAGTGCTTCCCGTTCTATGGTTGAATAATTCATTTATGTATCACTGAGCTATCGGCTTGCAAATTGGATTGGAAAATCCTTTTTGTGTTCTCCTGGCTGGGTTAAGACTGCTCCAACTGCATACTTCGATGCATCCATATGCACATGAAAGTCAATGGACCAATTGGGTGGACGTAAGATTGGTGCTGAAACCAATGCATCCTTAAGCTTTTGGAAAGCCTTTAGGACTTCCTCGTTCCAATGTGGATCCGTTGTGAGTTTGTAAATTGGTCGGGCTAACTCCGCAAAATCTAGAATGAAGATCCTATAACAGTTAGCATGACCCATGAAGATGTAGACTTCGCGGATCGTCCCCGGTGGTGATAGATCAACAATGATCTTGATTTTTGATAGGTCTGTGGCGATCCCATATCTCGATACTATATGGCCGAGAATCAAGCCGTGTGTAACCCAAAATTGACATTTTTCTAGATTCAAGGAGATCTAAAAATTGCTGCATTTTTGTCGCACCTTCTCCAAATTGGATAAGTGTTCTGAGCTGGTCCATGCACGCACAGATCGTCCAAGAAAATTTCCAAAAATTTCTACAAATATTCTTTGAATGCCGCCTGCATGACACGTTGGAAAGTGCTTGGGACATTACAAAGTCCGAACGACATCACCTTATAGGCATAGGTTCTCCATTCTGTGGTCAATGTTGTCTTATGCTGGTCTTGGGGTGCTAGCTTCACCTGGCTGTAACCGTTGAAGCCTTCTAAAAAACTATAGGCTTCGGCGCCAGATACTCTATCAAGGACACTTTTTGTAAAGGGTAAAAAAAAATGATCCTTTTTGGTGACTGCATTTAGCGCCTTCAGATTCACACAGATTTGCATTTTGCCATTCTTCTTGGGTACTATAACTATCAGCAATACCCATTCCGTGTGCTCGATTTCATAAATGAAATCTGCATCTAACAACTTCTGCAACTCCTATTTCATCAGCTATGTGTAGTGCGAGTTGCAACGGTAGTAATGACTCACCTTGGGAATTGTTCCATCCACCAAGGGTATGGTGTGTTGAACTACTATTGGTGGAATGCCCTTCAGATCACTGTAACACTCCACCAACAATGATCGTAGTCTCTTGAATTGTGTGGGCGTTAACTGCTCTCCCACATGTGTAAAAATTACAGCAAATAAGGATCCTAAAACACTTGAAATGATGAGGGAAACAATAGATTATGATTTCATAAGATTAGCACAAGTTGAACCATCAAAATCCATCAAAAATCTATGCTTGAACCTCACTAAATGGCCCAAATCCTTGAAGAAGGCTTCACACGTGTGAAAGTACGGCCTCCCACAGTCTGAGTACTGTACACCAGACCTACATTCAATCCTATAATCATTAGTAATCACAAGTACTCAAACAATTATGAACATAGAGAGCAATTGCACCATTATGAGAGAAAAATCATGAAATTGCTTGATTGATTTTGGTGAGATATTATCACCTATATATACATGATCCATCACGGTTTTGGGCAGGTATGAGTAGCCCTAAACCTATCCCTAATGCTAATTTTGGTGGATCTTTCATCCCTACCAAGTTAGGGTTGGAATCTTGGAGATCCCTCAACAATGCAAAAATTACCAAAAATAGCTCCTATTTTTTCTCCCTTGTATCTAAGCATAATTTGGACTCATTCCAAAGGTTCTAACACTTAGGTCTACTTGAGAACATCCTTATGAATGGAATCCTATGCTATTTGGCACGTGTGACAAGCCACATCATGACCATCTAACTATTTACAAGTCATATGACCAAAACTAGTCAAGCTACAATTGTGAATTTTTAACACTCCTCCTCACTATCTAGCTTGGTTCAATCATTGCTTTACTAATCACTCCAAGTGATGATCTGAGCTTCATAAAAGGTGTCTTTTTGCATGGATTGGCTCAACCTACATACACTAAAGCTAAGATCTGGTCTAGTTATAGTGATCCATGTGAAAATTGTCAACATTTCCTAGCTAGTTTGAGGCCTAAATTGGCTAAAATTGTAAATAGTTTTGGTTCTGGAGTTTCACACGTGTGAACCAGGCCACAATGTTTTTATTTACTGTATTTTTTCAGTATGATGAAGTGTCAAACTTCATACCCTTCAAAATGAGACCATTTTGATGTATTTTGGTCATATAAGCCATTTTTAGCTATTTTTCCTATATAGGGAATATCTAGGGTCAATTACCTTCTAGAGAGAGGAGAGAGAGTCATCTTCCTCATCCATAAATAGTAGGGAAGTCGTGGAGAACAGGTTGGAGAAACCTTTTGTATGCTTCATTGAGATCAATAGATCATTGTCATTGTTTCTTCCTCCATTGAGAGCATTGTTGTGTGTATTGTCTTCAAGCTATTGTGTATGATCTTAGGTGCTTTCCAAAAGTGATAGGCTGATGTATTATGGACTGTATAATGCTATTTTGGGCCGCACTTGATGTTTATGGAAGTTTCCATTTGTGATAAATGCTTTTTGATCAAGTTCTTTGCATTCTAGGTAGCATAGAATGTGTTGCCAATTCCTAGCTTATGTAGTTTGGAGTGCAAGCATTCAAGCCAATGATCTTGGAGTTTAGATCCACTTAGGATCTGTATTTTTCACATGGTATCAGAGCTGGTTGGCTTCTATTTACAGTAAGTATTCCATTTTTGGTGATATTTGGATGTTTGATCAAGTTCTAGCATGATTTTGCATTGCTTTGTTGATCAAATCTTACTAACCTTTGTTTTGTGAGTTGAACTTGTGGATCAAAAGCATATTTCAGGTCTATTGAAGATCAGAGGCTGAAAAGAAACTATTTTGGATCAGATCATAACACCTAATCATTTGTGATTGTGAGGCTTGTGCATATTCAATACTAACAATGTTCTTTTCAATCCTATTGTTGACAATCTCCATTCTTGGATGAACACTCTCCTTAAGTGGATGAAACTTCTCATTAAGTGGATGACAAATGCTCTTTTGAGTGAGTTGTAATTCTCCTAAAGGCTGAGCAAAGCTCCCATTTGGATGAAAGATCCCCTTTTTTGGGTGAACATATTGTAAGCTCCATTGTGAAGAGCATATTGTAAAGATTGTCATCAATTTTTGGCATAAATTTTGGTGTACTTTGTTGAGCATGTAAGTAACTCTCCTTATGTAATTTGATTGGAGCATTTGCTGGAAGGTGTTAACCATTATGCAAGTGTGTTTTCAGGTTCTTAACAGGTTGAGGAACATTCTCATGTGAAGTGATCTTAGATCTACATCTAAACACCAAGATTTGACAAGATAGTGAAGCTAGTCTTGTGATTCACTAAGTGTGCTCATTCATTCACCTCTAAATCTTGTATTTATCACTTGCTGGAGTTTATAAACTTTTAGAAGTGTGGTTTACATGTGGTTTTACAGGTTGAATCAATATCTTAGTGTGTTGATCATATGTTGATCAAGTTTGTTCATTACTAGGTAATCTTGGCATCCTAGTTTTGGGTATTTTCTAAGAATGCAAGTAACTCTTCACACCATAACTTGATTTGGTCACTTGCTGGAAAGTTTGAGAGCTTAAGCAAGAGTGTGTTCAGGTTGGTTTGATTTTTTAATCCATTCTTAGTGTGTGCAAAGTGTTGCATGTGTTTCAATCTTCCTTTCTATGCTTGGAAACCATCTAGGTTCAAGATAGAAGTGTTTTAGGGTCCTAAATCTTCATAGATCTCTTTATCTATCATTTGTTGAGAGAAAAGTGAGTGCTAAGTGCTTTAGGACAGAACCTAAAAGTTGAAGAAACATTAGAATCATGGCTTCCAATGGTGGGATCATGCTAGAGTCTAGTGAAAGGTTGAGTTCATCAAACTACTCTACTTGGAAAGTGAGGATGGAGTCCTTACTTGAGTTGAATGAACTCATGGACATAGTTGCAGAAATTGAAGAGAGACCTCTCACACTTCAAGAGCAACAAAGGTTTGATAAGAAGGCCAAAAGGGCTCTTCATATCATTAAAATGAATGTTACAAATGAACTTCTCAAGGAAGTTGGAAAGTGTCAAAGTGCAAGTGAGGCATGGAATGCCTTAAAGAAGCTCTTTGAATCAAAGTCCACATCTAGGGTATTGACCCTAAGGAGACAAATATTTTCTAGTAGGCAAAGAGAGGGTGAAAGTGCTCATGCATTTATCTTGAGAGTTAAGTCCCTAAGTGATGATTTAGCATGCATTGATGAGAACATAAAAGATGGTGAAATAGTCCAAGTTATGTTGAATGGTTTGCTAAATGAACATGCTAACCTTGTGCAAAGTTTTGCCATTCAAAGAGTCTTGCCAAGTGTGGTTGACTTGCAAGAAATCTTATTGGCTGAAGAACATAGGTTGCAATCAAAGCTTGATGGTGCATCCTTGCAAGGTGGAGGTGAAGAGGCTTTCTTCACAAAAGGCAAATTCAAGGGCAAAGGTAAAGGCAAAGGGAAATGGTCCAAAGGTGGTAACTTTGATCATGATGATCACTCTTCCTCTTCCTCTTCTACTAAGAACAATAAGTCAAAGTTCAAGTGCTTTTATTGTGGGATAAAAGGTCATTTTGCAAATGAATGTTATAAGAAGAAAAGAGAGCAAGGAGAGAGGCAAGGAAATCTTACAATAGATGAGGAAGAACATAACACATGTGAATCACTTGTTATGACTTCAAGTTTGTTAGCCAACATAGATGATAATGATCCTTGGTGGATTGATAGTGGAGCCTCATCTCACATGACAAGACATAAGGAATACTTTACATCCTTATTGTCTTATGAGGGAGAAGGTAACATCATCTACATTGCAAATGATGGTCAATGTGACATCAAAGGCATAGGCACTATTCCTATTTCCCTTTCAACAAATAGGAAAGCAAATCTTGAAAATGTTTTGTACATTCCTTCAATCACTAAGAATTTGCTTAGTGTAAGTCAAATGATTGACAAAGGACTTGATGTGGAGTTCATTGGAGATGCATGTTTGATAAGTAAATGTGGATCCTTGATTGCTCAAGGTAGGAGGCATGGTAAACTTTTCAAGCTTGATGCATGTGTGATCTCTAATCATGAAGGATGTATGGCTAGGGAGCAATTGACAAACCAAGAAGTTTGGCACAAGAGGTTGGGCCATCCCAACTTCAAATCTTTGGAGGTAATGGCAAAGAAAGAGCTTGTTCTTGGTCTCCCTAAAAGTCTTGTTGCAAACAATAGTGTTTGTGAACATTGTGCCTTGTCCAAATCTCATAGACTTGCTTATTCTAGATCTACTTCTAGATCTAAAGAAGTTTTTCAACTTGTGCATTCTGATATTCATTCTTCTAGTACAACTAGCAATGGTGGGGCAAAGATGTATGCAACTTTCATTGATGACTTTAGTAGGTATACTTGGATCTATCTTCTTAAAAGTAAGGATGAAGTGTTTGCTGCATTTGTCAAGTTCAAGAATGAAATGGAAAACCAATTCAATACAAAGATCAAATGCTTAAGATCTGATAATGGAGGGGAATACACCTCAAATAGGTTCAAAGACTTTTGTATAGCACATGGGATTAAGAGGGAGATGTCTAGTCCTAGGACTCCACAACAGAATGGAGTGGCCGAGAGGAAGAATAAAACCCTTTGTGAATGTGCCAAGGCAATGAGACTACATGCTAATCTTGCTAAGTCTTTTTGGGGGGAAGCTTTAGCATGTGCTAACTATCTATGTAATAGATGGACAAGTGCTTTCTTGGATGGTAAAACTCCTCATGAGGTTCTTTATGGTAGAAGGCCGAGTGTCAAGCATTGTAGGATCTTTGGATGTACATGTTTTGTCAATATCACACTTGATGATAGAACTAAAGAAGATCCTTCATCAAAGAAGGGTGTGTTTGTTGGCTATAGTGAAGTAAGCAAGGCTTACAAAGTGTACATTCCTTCTACAAAGAAAGTTGTCATAAGTAGGGATGTCATCTTTCATGAAGAGAATGTTTCCAATGTTGTTGATGTTGATGTTGATGTGCCTACTAATCATCATGATGTGCAAGATGTCTTGGATGAAGATGGAGATGCCACTCCAAAGCAAACTTCAAGAAAGACTCAAAGGCAAAGGGCTAAGCCATCAAGGCTAACCTATGATGAAAAAGGAAAGCAAGTGGTGGACAACTCTAACTTTGCTTTTCTTACCTCTTTTGATGAACCAACTTGTGTAGGTGAAGCAATTCAAAAGAAGGAATGGATCCAAGCCATGGATCATGAGCATCAAGCACTCATCAAAAGCAACACATGGAGGTTGGTAAAGCTTCCAAAGGACAAGAAGGCAATTGGTTGTAAGTGGATCTTCAAGATCAAGACAAATCAAGATGGATCAATCAACAAATACAAGGCAAGGTTGGTGGCAAAGGGGTATGCTCAAGAATATGGTATTGACTATGATGAGACCTTTGCACCCGTGGCAAAGATGGTAACTATTCGAATCCTAATCTCTCTTGCAACTCTTTATGATTGGGATATGTGGCAAATGGATGTTACTAATGCCTTCTTGAATGGTGATCTTGAAGAAGATATTTACATGGAGCAACCCGAGGGCTATGTTTCACATGATGAGCCTAATCATGTGTGCTGTCTCCAAAAGAGTTTGTATGGGCTAAAGCAAGCACCAAGGAGTTGGTATGCTAAGCTCAATTCCTTCTTACTTTCTCAAAACTTTGTTATGAGCGAGTATGATCATTCTCTCTACTTTAGATTGAATGAAAATGATATCACTTTACTTTTGATCTATGTTGATGACATTATCTTAAGTGGTGGTAACAATCTAGATATAGATGAAATCAAGATGGCACTCAAAAGAGAGTTTGAAATTCAAGATCTTGGTAAACTTCATTATATCTTAGGAATAGAGATTATTAGAACTTCTAAATCTACATTCATATGTCAAGAAAAGTATGTTAACTCTATTCTAAAAAGGTTTCATATGGAAGATTGTAAAGTTGTTTCTACTCCTATGGAATCAAATGTAAAGCTAACTACAAGAAGTAATGAAAGATCCTTCAAGGACATTACTCTCTATAGAAAGCTAATAGGATCTCTTATATGGTTAACCATCACAAGACCTGATCTAAGCTTTGTGGTTGGTAAACTAAGTCAATTTATGCAAGATCCTAGTGAGGCTCATTGGAAGCTAGGAAAGAGAGTACTTAGATACATCTCGGGATCTAGAGATTTTGGCATCTTGTATGGAGGTACTACACCTAACCTTTGTGGATTTTCAGATTCAGATTTTGCAGGTGATCAAATGGATAGGAAGTCAACAAGTGCCTTTGCAATCTATCTTGGAGATGGAGTGGTCTCATGGCTATCAAAGAAGCAACCAACTATCTCTCTATCTTCCACCGAAGCCGAGTACAAGGCATTAACAACATGCACCAAGGAGATTCTTTGGATCAAGAGGATGTTATTGGATCTTCACTTGCTGGAACCAGAGAAGACTCCAATCATACTTTGTGATAACCTTTCAGCCCAAAGCTTGGCAAGCAATCCTGTTTTTCATGCAAGGAGCAAGCACATTGAGATTGCTCACCATTTTGTGAGAGATCAAGTCATTGCCAAAGAGGTGGAGCTTCAACATGTCTCTTCAAAGGAGTGTGTGGCTGATATCTTCACCAAACCATTGGGAAAGGACCTATATTTAATGCATAGATCTAATCTTGGAATGTGCTCAAAGACTATGTTGAAACTAGCATCCAATGTTGAAGAGGGAGTGTGAAAATTGTCAATATTTCCTAGCTAGTTTGAGGCCTAAATTGGCTAAAATTGTAAATAGTTTTGGTTCTGGAGTTTCACACGTGTGAACCAGGCCACAATGTTTTTATTTACTGTATTTTTTCAGTATGATGAAGTGTCAAACTTCATACCCTTCAAAATGAGACCATTTTGATGTATTTTGGTCATATAAGCCATTTTTAGCTATTTTTCCTATATAGGGAATATCTAGGGTCAAGTACCTTCTAGAGAGAGGAGAGAGAGTCATCTTCCTCATCCATAAATAGTAGGGAAGTCGTGGAGAACAGGTTGGAGAAACCTTTTGTATGCTTCATTGAGATCAATAGATCATTGTCATTGTTTCTTCCTCCATTGAGAGCATTGTTGTGTGTATTGTCTTCAAGCTATTGTGTATGATCTTAGGTGCTTTCCAAAAGTGATAGGCTGATGTATTATGGACTGTATAATGCTATTTTGGGCCGCACTTGATGTTTATGGAAGTTTCCATTTGTGATAAATGCTTTTTGATCAAGTTCTTTGCATTCTAGGTAGCATAGAATGTGTTGCCAATTCCTAGCTTATGTAGTTTGGAGTGCAAGCATTCAAGCCAATGATCTTGGAGTTTAGATCCACTTAGGATCTGTATTTTTCACAATCCACATTAAGGAACCTATAAGTTGCCTAAACAAAGTGATGTCCATGAAGGATCTTTCATCATCTTCATTTGGCACTTTTACATCTTGCTCCATTGGTGTGTCAACACTTTTGCATACTTCCATCTTAAACTTCTTCAAAAGACTTTGAGCATAGTTTACTTGACTTATAAAGATAAAATCAGACCCTCTAAGTACTTCTATGCCTAAGATGAAGTGAAGACACCCTAGATCTACCATCTTGAAATCTAAGGATAGATCTATCTTGATTTTTTCAATACCATCAACACTATTTCCACTAATGATGATGTCATCTACATAAATGAGTAAAAGTACAATACCAACATCATCAAACTTAATGTAAAGAGTAGGATCATATTCACTTTGAACAAAAGAAAGTGAAATAAGATAGCAATGTAGTCTTGAATTCCAAGATCTCGAGGCTTGCTTCAAGCCATAGATGCTTCTTTGGAGATGGCATACTTTGTTCTCCATTCCATGCTTGATGAACCCTTGTGGCTGCTCCATGGAGAAGGCCCTTGCCCCAAAATCCTATTGGCTAATATTTACATTGATCGTATCCATTCATCTTGGACCCAACTTGATCCAAGGGTCCACAAAAAGTACATTAGAAATCACAAGAATCATGTGAGTCCAAAATTGGACCCAACTCTAAAAAGTAAACTCTAAGTTTAAAATTGACTTGTGGAAAAAGTACAAAATGGACCAAGAGTGGATCCTAATTTGATCCTCAAGAGGGATTGGATGTTAGATTTACTTGCTCTATCAATCTACATAAGATTAAGATCAATCTAGATCAATTCTAGACATAAAATCCTAACAAGAACAATCATTTAATGAAGGTAAATGTACTTGCTGGTTTCACACGTGTGAAACCCTGTCAGAGTACGGACTCCAATCTGAAAATAAAGTACACTATGATAGAACCTCAAAACAATCAAACCAAATGTAGACAAGTAGAGAAAATTACACAAAATTGCTTCCAAAATCAAGATTGATGTTTCATATTGATTGTGGCCAAATATGCTTCTATATATACACTTCTTGGAGCTCGAGGTACTGATCATGCATAAGATCTCACACGTGTGAGGATGCTTTGTCATTATCACGCAATTTTGACACTTGGAACAAACTTTCTATTTTGGACATTTTTGGTCCAATTTCCTACTATATGGAGATCTTCATAGAAATCTTCTAGAAGCAGAAACTCGCCTACTTCAGCTTTTTCCACACGTGTGAGCTGTCCTCTACACATGAGATGTGACACCTATCCAAAGTATTTGGCTCATGCAATCAATAGATTGATGCCATGTGTCATATATCTAGAAAACTAGTTTTTGGCCTTTTTAGCCACTAGAACTTGAATTAAGTCATATGTACAACATATATGATTATGGTACATGACAAGTACACTAATTTCACACGTGGGAACAGGCTCCACACATGTGTGTTTATCCTATATACATGATTTTGGCCTTGACCAAGCATAATTTTTGCATTTTTCACATGACTTTGGGCCTCAAGTTTTATTTTAATTACAAAGGGCCCAAGTCTATTATTTTATCTACAACTTAACTTGCGTGCTCATTGGGCCATGGGCTTCTACACGCAGGATGCCATGCCCTCGCAACACATTTTATTGGCCAATATTATTTATTTACAATTCGTCGGGAATAACCCCAACAATTATGAGATACGTGAATAAATTAGTCATAGTAGATCAAAGCAAATACTGAATTAGACAAGGTATCAGTATAGTCAATTCAATTGTTAAGTTTTCTTATTTTCTTCTTAGCTTGAAAAGCATAGTATTTTTTCTTTTACAAGCACAATGGCCAGCAATATTTGCACAAATGGCTATGGACCAAGAGACAATATAGACCTAGACTTTTTTTTCTATTTATCAAATCAACCATGACATTTTCAATGTCTTTTCATTTTTTTTGAATCATCACGTTGGCGCAAGCCAACTTCAGCCAAATGGTATGCAATGCTTTTTGGTAAGTTTAAGAGAAAATGACTGTAATGCTTCGATTTGGAAAAGACACTACAAAAACGATCCAATTTAAAAATCCAATATGAGGAAATCACATCATTTGATACATACATAAAACTTCTTACCAACAACAACAATCAATCGCAGATACAATGTGACAGCTTATGTTTGTTTTGGTTTTCCAAATGCATGAATTACAAGTTTGTAGTATATTATTGTGACAATGATTCAACAACAACAATTTAAGCAATTGTCATATGCATCAATCCAATTGGAACAATGAAAATCATCATTATACAAACAAATATTGACGACAAAGTAGAAGTAAAGAGCCAACAACAACCATAGAACCACATATCTTGTCAAACAACAGAAAATGAAAGCGATATATATGGATAAAAACGATGAAACAAAATCAACTGATTATTGCGATTTCTTGTGAATATTGATCGTGAATATTAAATATTCAGAATACTGATCACAAATCCTTGACAACTATAAAATTCCAAAATTTCAAACATATTTATTGGTCAAAATAAGAACCATCTATTCTTCTACATTCTTTTAATCTTCACAAAAAGTCAAAATATAATCACATGGCACAATCACAAACTCAATAATCTCACCTATAATCTATCGTGGATTATGTTCTCCAATACAACATAATTATAATAATTACCAAAATGCATAAATTTTCAAAACATAAATCCTTTTCATAGACTTAAAATTATGAATCTTTTCTATTTCTTCTAACAGTAAAATGTCTATTAAAAACTTGCGACAAACTAATTTTCAAGTACAAAAAAATTACACAAAAAATTCTCACAACAATATATAAAATGCTTTATTCATGCTATTATCAAATGCATAACTCATAACCAAAACATAAATCATATCACAAAACAAAATTAAATTCAACTATGACTACAATTACAACCAAAACATCCTTTCATCAATGACCTACTTTGCTATTGAAAGTTTACATTGAAGAAGTTTTCGCAAGTTGAACTTTATCTTTTGACCATGATCTCATTAGTAAATACTCAAATATGTTCAAAGCCCATATTTTGCATTTTTTTTTTGTTCTATTTTGTTTTGTTTTTTCTTGAGCTACACAATACATTCACCAATAAATGTTTATCAATAACACCCAATCTTTATCCAATTATAATTTTGTGATGCCCTGACAGATCCGTTTAATGTTTGATATTTTGCACTTGCATGCATACAAAAGAGAAAAAGAAAAATCAAATCACAAATCTAATCAATTTCTTCTAACATTAAAATGTGTATTGAAAACTTACAACAAACTAATTTCCAAATTTTCAAGCTACAAAATATTTTTACACAACAATATCTAAAATGCTTTATCCAAATCCTAAAAGTTTAGGATTCAAGCTATTATACCACATGATGCTTTTCCACTCTCTGATCATTCGCCATTTTTTTTTTTTGGTCCCGACCTCCTCCTCCCTATTTTGGCACACCCCAATGCAAAAAAAAACACCAAAAAAAAAACCACATGCCCATTAGCCCATGAAAAAGACCCAAAAGCCCATACAAAACCCCCAACAAACAACCCAAAAGCATGTTTGATGACCCACAAACCCATGCTAAAAACCCAAACAAGCCCATTCAACCCAAAAACAAAACACAAACCCCCAACTAAACAGCCCAAAACCACATTCGAAAACCCACAATGCAAAAAAAAAACACCCACATGCCCATAAAAACCCCAAAAGCCCATGCAAAAGACCCACAAAACCCATTCAAAAACCCCACAAGCCCATGCAAAAGACCCATTCAAAAGCCCAAACCCATTACCAAAAAAAAAACACAAACCCATGCTAAAAACCCAAACAAGCCCATTCAACCAAAAAAAAACACAAACTCCCAACAAACAACCCAACAGCATGTTCGAAGCCCATTCAACCAAAAAAAACACAAACCCCCAACAAAACAACCCAAAACCACATTCGAAAACCCAACAAACCTATGCCCAAAACCCAACAAGCCAATTCAAAAAACTAGATGCAAACAAAACTAAAAAAAACAAAGCCTTCACGACCTGACCTAAACCCTATTGCTTCATCCTCTGAGTACTCTTCCGCCGCCCACTTTCTTCTCCTTCCACAACATGCTCCTTCTCCGCCCACCTCCTGCTCGTTCCTCGTTCCACAACTCATTCAGTTCAAGCTCACGTTCCATAGCTCATTCAGCTTTTGGAGAATCGCGCCTGCCGCTCATCACTCAGGCTGTACTTTTGGATCATGTACTTCTGGATCGCGGCTGTTTCAACATTTCAATGTGCTGTTTCATCACGTTGCCCACACTGTTGGAACTCACTTGCCACTCAACGCTCATCTTGGTGTTCTGCGGGATCGCGCCTTATGGATCACGTTGCCCATAGATTCGCCTCCTGTGGTTTTGCTGAATCACGCATTCTAGATTAGGTTGCCCACAAATTTGCTTACCCACGGATTTGCCTATCCACAGGTTTGCTTGTCCACAGATTCGCTTGTCCACAGGTTCGCTCAACGCTCTCTCTCTACAAGTGAAGTTCTTGTACTTTCTAATGTTCTTTTTATTCCTAAACTTACAAAGAACTTGATTAGTGTTGGAAAGTTGCTTGATAGTGGTTGTGATGTAAAGTTCAATTCCAATACTTGCTTTATCAAGAAAAATGATGAGGTCCTTGCTAATGGATCTAGATATGGTGGAATTTTCAAGTTGAATTCATTTGAGAATGCAAACTTTTGTGAAGTTGCTCTTTTATCTAAGGAGGAGTTGTGGCATAAACCGTGAGGGCATCCTAACTTTAAGTCTATGTCTTCTATGGTCAAGAAAGAGAAGGCTATTGGCCTTCCAAAATCAATTTCCAAAGATTTCAAGCCTTGTGAGGCTTGTGCTATTGCAAAATCACATAGAAAGCCATATCAAAAGTCTTTTATCAAGACCACTCATCCTTTGGAGCTTATACACTTGGATGTTCATTTTTCTTCTTCTAAAAGTATTGGTGGTGCAACATGTTTTGTCACCTTTATTGATGACTTCACAAGATGTACTTGGTCCCTACTAGGACCCATTGCCCAAGTTGTGCTTGTATACTCTGGTCCAAGACCAATAAAGTGATATGGTTCAAGGTTAAGGCCCAAGGTTTAGAAATATAGTCATTCAATGACTTTCTAAGACCTTTCTAGGTTCCATACCTCCATCCAAGGCATAGACACCTACCTGCCCTTAATCAAGGACACTAGTACCTTTATCTAAGGCACCTACCCTTAATCCTAAGGGTAACCCTTATCCAAGGGTCTCATGACTTCATACCTCTGACTAAGGTATATTCACTTGACTGTCCTTATCCAAGGATACATACCCTTAATCCTAAGGGTACCTTTCCATGTAGCCCCCAACACTTAATGGACTAATAGGGGTCTGAAGTACTACTAGTTACATAGGTATGTAACATTCCTTCCCCCTAAACTTAAATTTTTGCTTGTAGGGAACAATTTGAAAAATTCTTCTGGAGATCAGCCTCCTTTTCCCAGGTATCCTCCTCTTCTGATTTGCCCCTCCACCTGACTAAAAATTCCCGAAGCCCTCTACTCCATAGAGTCTTTTGCTGGCTTTTAACAATCGCCTCAAGTTCAGGTGGTCCACTTACAAACTCATCACGAAGAAGTTCCACTAGATCTTCCACAGGGAGCAGGGTCTCCCCAACCCCTAATGAGGGTTTTAACTTACTAACGTGAAAAACAGAATGAATTCCAACGTTAGTTGGAAGGTCTAGTTTGTATGTGACCTTGTTTATCACTTGGATAACCTTAAAATGACCGCAATACCTAGGCGTCAACTTTATACACTTACCAGATTTCAAGCCCCTAGAGTGACTAGGGACTCTCAAAAACACCCAGTCATTGACCATGAATACCTTCTGCTTCCGAGATAGATCAGCATAGTGCCTTGCCCTGTCTTGGACACTTCTTATGCTATCTTTAGCCAGCTGTAATATTTCTTGCATATCCGCAAGGAAATCAGCTGCGGCTTGCACTCGTAGGTTTTTCATGTCAACACTAATTGGTGATCGAGGTTGAAAACCATACATAAGCATGAAAGGGCTGAATCCGGTCGCTAAATGTTTTGCACTATTATATGCAAATTCCACCAGTGAAAGGTATTGTTCCCAATCAGACTGCCAAGCCCGTATAGTCGAAAAAGCTTCTCAACAAATAGTTGAGCTAGTTCTGAAGCTTTAAGTTTTTGTTGGGATAAATTAAACAGTCTATCAACAATGACCCAAACCGAATCGTGGCCCTTCCTTGTACGTGGAAGCCCGACCACAAAATCCATAGATATCTAAAGGATGTAACAGGCCACTAGCTTTTAGCCTCTCAGCTTTATTTAATTGGCATTTAGTACATTTAAGTACATAGGCCTCTACTTGACTTTTTATCTTAGGCCACCAAAATTGCCTTCGAACTAAGTCAAGTGTTCTTTGTATACCCGGATGTCCTGTGCATGGACTATCATGACACTCATGCAAGATTTGGGCCTTTATTGTGTCATTCTCCGGTACACACACCTTTCCCTTACGAAACAAAATCCTGTTTTGAATTAGGTAATCCGTTTCAGTTTTTCCTTGATTCAAAGGATTTTGCAAACTTAAATTGACCCCTGAAAGTACTTGTTGTCAATACTTTCCAAAAAAAGGATTGGACTCATAAAGTCCTTGAAGAAACTGAAACAACCCCGATTCTATAACAATAAAGCTCAACTGATTAATAACCGGTAACCTACTTGTGGTGGCCTAGTCGTTATAGATTTTCACAAAATCAATGAATTACGTAATATAAAAGGTTTGATCATTCCCCAAGAGAGAGAATAATCTTATCTTTTGCATGGTAAATGTATGTATGCTGATAAACAGACTAGAGTGTATAAAGTTCACAATGAATACTACAGCAACATAACTGGTTATCCAAAGATATTTGGGTAAATTGGCATCCAGGAACACCAATGATAAAACGATTTGGTCAAGGTCTGTAATTGTAAGAATAACTTTATCTTTCAGACTCTTCAGGCATTAGGAAAATAGTCAGAACTGACAGCAACTAGCAATTAGATTCATCAAGCACAATCACATTAGCTAAAAGTTCTTCTTAATCAAACACAGAGAATTAGTTTTTATCACAAGAAGCAAACAAGACAGAGCCTCAATCAATCCCATTATCTGAACGCATAGCTCATTCAGAGTTGAAGGAGTTTCTGCTAAAAGTTATGTTTAACCGCTTCGGCTAATTCCCTGCGCACATTAGTCAGAATTATTACTTGCTGATGTCGCCTGAAAATCCGTGTTAGAGTAACTGAAATTCAGTCTAACTTAAGAAATGTGTGTGACGCAAACAAAACAGTATCACAATCAATCACAGATCATACAAAGTGTGTTCACACAAATGATAAGAAGTAATTCTGTGAGAGATAACAAAAGGAAAGAATGTTCAAGCTATAAGAACTTGCTCTTTGCTCCCTATTGATACTCAGCTCTGCCTAGAAATGTGTATGTACAATGGCACATAGTGCTATCCTTATAGAAATGTCCTTTAGCCTCAATGTCGCTTACGAACCGTCAAATGTCGGTTCTAAACTTCTATTGCGTCTCTTTAGTACGCCGCAACTCCTACTCAAAATATGAATTTACAAAGTGCGAAATAGGCCTTTACATGTATTTAGGCACTATAGCACATTTTATATACATGGAAATTGAAATTTTTTTACAATATATGACAACATTTGGATAATGTGAAATCATAAGACTCCACATATCCCCTTCCTCAGCTGTGCAGCAGCTCGCAAACAATCTGATTTATGTCCTTCTTTGTCGCTTTCGGCTAGCTGGCTTGTTGTGGAAAATAGCCTTGGCTCGGACTTCATTCTCTTCATTTTCTTGTTCCAATGTCAGTCCTTTTGTTGCCTAGAAATAGTTGTTCTTCTGGTTGTAGTCTTCTTGGAATGACAAATTCGGATAACCACCCATTCCTTGATTACCGATTGGTGCAAGGGGGTTATCAATTAATGTATTATTAACAAGATGTGCATACCAACTATCCTCGGTCAGGATTTCAGACATCTCAGTAGAAGGGATAGTTAGTGAAAGGGCAGCATATGTATATTCAGAAAATTCCTCTTTAATATACAATTGTTGAATAGATAGGAGGGCATACGAAATGAGAGAAGCAATATTTACATGGCTGTAACTATAATATGGTCTAGTTATTGGGTTAGTGGAGCGAAGTATATTATTTTCTTTTACTTCCTCCAAATAACGAGAATAGTTAGTTTCCCAATCTTCCCACAGATCAGGGAATAAGAACTGATGAGTAGCTCGGGAAGAGACTGATTTAGAGTTAGAAACAACTTCTTTCACATCAAAAATGTTAATTGATTCTAACTTATTCAAATACTCATCCAATGCTGGAAAAATATTATTTTCAAATGTTCTTAGATATTCTAAGATGTATATATACAAGGATCCTGCGACCACATGAATATAGTTAGTTTGCACATTGAACTTGTCCTGAACAATGGCAAGGGCGAGGATTTTTTTTTTATGTACAATTAGTCTAGACCATAAAGTATTTATGCTAGAAAAATTCCAAGGGTTCTCCCATTGTTCTTTTGTGTAACCAAAAAGTTTAGGTAAAAAAAGGTAATCCATTCTCCATTGGAGTTCTGGACTACAAAAAGGTGGAATAAAAAATGTTAGTTCCTGATTAAATGTCTGAAATTCTGACCTTAGTAGTGAGTAGACAATCTTGTTTTTCTTTACAGCTGCTCCACTTGGTGACGCCTAGGCTTGGTATGGAATGACGCTTAACGCCTCAGGTTGGTCTTCAGTAGCTTGTACCTCTGCAACATCCTTGGTTTCGGTCTGTGTCTCTTGATCTCTCAGGATCTGCCTGTAGATGGTATCTATTTGGATGGCCTTTTCTGACATTACTGGTGCTGGCTCATCTGTCTGCGTCTCTTGATCTTGTCCTTGTGCTGGTTCTTCTACATCAGAAATCTACATTTGGCCTGATTGGAATTTGGCCTCTTCTAGTTTTTCCTTCAGCTTCTCATAAACAATCATCTGCGGTTGCAGATATTGTATCTGGAAGGTCTGGATCATCCTCTCCTGGATTCTCTTCCATGTACCAGATCAATTCGATACCTGCCATGAAATACGCAGGCACCGAGTGTGACTTCGGCGCTGATTCGCTACAGTATTGCCTCTTCGGCCTGTTTCTTATGTATTTGATTGCCTTTCTTTAGCATTTCTGCAAAATTTTGTAGTTAGGCAATTGATTCCTGAGCAATGCTGAGTTCATTGCTCAGCTCCGCATTGCTACTCTGAAGAGTAGTTCGCACTCGTCTCTCCTCCTGCAAAGAAGCTTGCAGGGTTTGAAGTTGTTTTTTTAGCAGTATGTTCTCACTTTCGAAGGCGTTGGACTGCTCTTGCATTTCTTCCAACACTTCGAACATGGCATCATGCCTTCCTTTTGCTTCTTCAAACTTTGTATCTTTTCTGCTCAGCTCCGCATTAACTGCTTCAAGCTTCTCAATTCTATAGGCCAACTCAGCCTTTGTTTCGCTCAGCTCTGTATCTTTTTGGGTGAGGTCTGTTCGGACTCTTTCATACTTGGACCCCAGCTTCCTGGATACCTTCTCCAAGCTAGCAAGTTGCTGAATAGCTGCCCAAGTATCTAGCAGTAGTGTTCCAAAAACCTTTTAATATAACTCGGCATCGAGGATTGGTTCCTCGGCGTCGCTTTCACTGTCCTACTGGTCATCAGAAAGCTGCTCTGCTCTTTAAGGTTCTGGCTCTTGTGGTATTTCAGCCTGATTATGCTCCTGATCAACAGTGTCCTCCGCCTCCTCTTCCGCATTACTATTTCCTTTTTTGTTGGATAGTGGTGTGTACTGGGATGATGGCGAAGTCATCCTCACCGTGCTCCCTTGACTGGATGATGATGATATGGCTGCCTTTGATGTCTGTATCTAGGTTTCCACCTCAATTGATGGTGCTAGCTCTGGCAGTATTGGTGCAATCTTGATATCCTCCTACACTGTCAGCACACCAACATGCATACATAAAATGCCCATTTGCTGACCCAGCCTGGAGAACTGATTAACTTTTATTAATTTACAGAATTGCTTGAAAGCAATCTGTCCGAAGGCAATTTGTTCTCCATTTAAAGCTCTCAGTAGGTATCTCATATTGGTATTTGAAATTGTGTACTCTTGCTCCGGTAAGAAGATAGAAGCAAGAGCAAATCGAACGAAGCTCTTGAGATTGGGGTCTCTTATGTAAGAGAGTTTGTATCCCCGTTTCTCAAGATAAGCCTCTTCTTGAAAAGCTCCGCTCTCTGCAATGAAATCTGGTTTAGTAACTAGCATATTGCCATCCATAGGCAATCCTAAGGCATGACAATAAAATCTCTCGGTGATAACAATCTCTTGATTGCGGACGGTTGTGAAAATATGTCCTTCTTATGTTTCGCCCAAACTGCGGATCAGCTCATAACATAAATCAGTAAGAATTACTGATGGACTGAATTAAAGAAGACCTTCAATTCGCGCTCGAACTTGTAATATTGGTATTACTGGCTTTGGGTGCATTTTGAATACAATCGCCATAGTGCTTGCAGATGTATACAAGCGATGGCAGACAAGAGATTGATCGCAACAATTCGCAATTCGGAGAGCAAGAGTGATGGAAAATGGTAGCGACAACAACTGAAGTGTTTGAGGTTTTAGGCGTATTGATGGTATTTCGGCAGATTAGACTGATATTAAATGGAAGCGTGTCCTCTGTTTTGAAGGTACATACTCAATAATAAAGTGGCTAGTCCTAAAAAATAAAATAAATAAATAAACAAATAAACAAAATACATGAATGCTTCGCTTGGTAAATCAAAGCGAAAATTATTATGCGAAAAATGCGAAGGTGTCGGAAGGTAGAAAATCTCAAAAAATGCGAAAGTAAGTGTCACAATTTCCATATTTCTAAAATGGTAAATTCCAATGTAGTGTCAGGTTTTTCGCAAAGTATAAAATGTAGCGAAGGTCTCGAGTTTTTCGCAATACAAACAATGCAGCATGCTTCGGCTTTTTCGCTAAAATGTAAACTAGTTTCAGCATTTTCACTAATATTTCGGTAAATAAAAAGTAAAAAAAAAATAATTGGACAAAAAAAATAACGGCCTTCAAAACTGATGTATCGGACATTAGTCATAGTAGCGCTTCACCCTTGAACCATTTACTCAAGTGTCAAGTAAATGTCCTTGGAGATAAGCTAACTGAAGTGATCCATTATTAAAAACTTCTATAACTTTATACGGTCCCATCCATCTTGTATGTAATTTTCCAGGAAACAACATGTGTTTGTTATCATACAGAAGCACATAGTCCCCTTGTTTAATTTTTATTTTCATGATCAAAAATTTCTTTTCTTTTATTCTGAACTCGTTCAGTCTCGATTAATGAAAGACAACGATCCTCTTCCAGTTGTGTCAAAGAAATCATCCGCTTCCGGAGACTATCGTGTTCATCCATTCGCTCTTTATTACTAATGCGAAACGTCGGAACTTCGAATTCTATCGGTAGTATGGGATGCATTCCATACACAAGATAGTATGGAGTCTGCCTAGTTGTAATCTTTTCAGCAGTTCTGTATGCCCATAAGACAGATGATAACTTTTGATCCCAATCAGAAGAATGTGTTTCCGTTACTTTATTCAAAATTTTACATAGAATTCCATTTGCCCGCTCCGTAAGCCCATTTGCTTTTGGATTATATGGAGTGGTTTGACGATGTGTAATAGAAAAATATGACAACATGGCTTCTATGGTCTGATTAAGGAAATGGGTTCCCCTATCGCTAATGAGTTCTAAGGGACAACCATATCAAGTGATAATGTTTTGGAATAAAAACTTCGCTACAGTCTTAGCATCATTTTTAATTGTGGCTTCGGCCTCTACCATCTTGGTAGCATAGTCCGTGGCAACGAGTATGTAACGACGACGAGTTTTACGCGTGATCAGTTTAATAGGCCCTACAAAATCTATTCTCCACTTCTCAAAGGTTGCTAAGGGAATAATTGGAGTAAGCGGCCAATGTGTTGCAAAGCTGGGTTTCCCCATCCTTTGGCATGCATCACATTTTTTAATGAATAATTTAACATCTCTATAGATGGTAGGCCACCAATATTTAGCATTGAAAATTTTTTTTGCAGTGTTTTAGGAGCATAGTGACCCTCCGAATCTTCCTCATGTAATGCACTTATTAAAGTGGTTGTCTCGGGTGGTTCTAAACATCGGCAGAGACTATCATCAGTTCCTAATTTATACAATATATTATTTACAATCGTGTAAGGTCCTACCTTAGAAAGAAAAACAATTTTTTGTTGTTTATTAAAATGTTCAGGATATATCTGGTCCTGTGAAAAATTAATAACGTCCCTATGAATTGATGTTTCTGATTGAATACACATTATATGTTCATCTGGAAATTCATCAAAAATGGGTTCTAATTGATTTTTTGTTTGGAGGCGAGATATATAGTCGGCATTTTGATGATCCTTGCCTCTTCTTAGTTCTACTTCATAATTAAACTCATCTAATAATAATACCCATCTAGCTATTCTACCCGAAAGATCAGGTTTATTCACCAAATATTCTAATGCGTAATGATCTATGTGAAAAACAAAAGGGTATCCTAAAAGGTAATGTCTAAATTTCTTTACTGAATAAATTATCCCTAGTGCTTCTCGCTCTATAGTGGAATAATTTTTTTTTGATGCAGCGAGTTGCCTCCCCGCATAGTAAATTGGATAATCTATATAAGCACTACACCTATCGCAAAAGATGATGTGTCTACATATACATGGAACTTTTTAGCCCAATTTATTACAAAGACCAAAGGGCATTTGCGTAAATGTGTACGTCCCCCAATCAGTGGTGAAAGTAGTCTGTATCTTTCTCTTTTATAAAAACTTGGTTATAACCTGAGAATCCATCTAAAAAACTATAACGTTCATGTCCTGCTACCTGATCAAGAATATTATCTGTATACGACAAAGGATGATAATCTTTTGCTGTGGCAACATTTAGTTTCCTAAAATTCTGACAAACTCTAATCTTGCCCGTCTTCTTTTTAGGTACTATAACTATTGGTGACACCCACTCACTGCTTAGAACAGGATATATAATACTTGCTCTAAGACATCTATCTAATTCGTCTTTTACTAATAAGGAGTACTTTGGATTCAATCTATATTGGCGCTGCCTAACAGGTATTGTTCCCTGAGACTCCTTGGCAAAGAGCTTTTCTCTTCTTAGTGTTTTGACTGATTCTCAAATTCATCATTTGGACCTATCTAAAACTGCTCAAATATGGCAATCATTGGAGCATATATTTGAGACATGTTATAAAAATAATAAAATTCTTCTTAAGCAGCAATTTTTTGCTCTAAAGCTAGAAAGTGGAATGAGCTTAAATGATCATGTGAATCGTATGAAGTCAATAATGAATCAGCTTGCTGGAATTGGTTCTAATATTCCCAAAGATGATGTTGTGGCCGTGCTATTGAAAAGCATGTCGGCTAAGTATAGTAATGTCATTTTTACACTCAGAAACTTGCCTAATCAATCACTAGAGATGAAGATAGCTTCTTTACTTGAAGAAGAACGTAGAATGCAACATTCTGTTGTTACAATCTCTTCAAATGAAGTCATTTTATTTACTAAGTGGAAAGCTAATCAGACTAGTAAATCTAAAAGTGACGAAGGTAGTTCTAAGAGTAAAAAGAATGTTAAGTGCTTTTATTGTGGAAAGTTGGGACATTATCAGAATCAATGTTTAAAGATGAAAGTGGATCTTAAGTCATAGAAGTCCACTGAAAGTGATAAAGAAAAAGAGGAAGTGAACCTAACAGCTATAGCTGAAAAGTCTTATGCCGAAGTAGATGCTTGGTAATAAGTTTGTGCACATGTACTTTATCTTCTGTGGAATTCAGATTGTTGTTGCAAGATTGCTAAACTTGGAATAGGTATCCTAGAAGATGGTTCTTTGGATGTAGAAGTAAGGCGATATCTTCCATATGAGATAGTTTGCGGATGCATCTGCAGTTTCAGGGAAGGATATTATCCTTGGCATAGCTCTTGGACATGATGTAGTGAGCAATTTGTTTTGCAGATGCTAGTGGATGTTTGTGGCGAGTATAAAGTTCAAACAAGATCCTGTATGCCCATAATTCAGTCAGCAGATACTGTACTTCGATAGCGTCGAAGTCCGGTCCAAGGTAAGTGAAGCAATATTCGGGACTACGTCGATGTGGATTGAAGGAATTCGTCAATCCCCTCAAGGTCCTATTCTTCCTCTCTGCCGCTGTTGTGCTGCGGTGTGTAGGCTGTAGTCCTTTTGTGAATGATACCATGATCATTGTAGAAGTAAGTGAAGTAATTTGAGATATATTTGCCACCTTGATCTGTCCTGATCTACTTCACTTTGTTGCCTGTGCATCTCTCTTTCCATGCACATACTTTGTGAATTTATCAAGTGCTTCTAATTTATTCTGAATAAAATACATGCTAGCGAATTCACTATAGTCATCAATGAAGGTTATGTAATATTTCGAGTCTCTTACTGAGATCACATTAAAAGGCCCACAGATGTCAAAATGCACTAACTCCAGAATCTTAATTGTTATGTAGGAGTCTTTGACGAATGGATTGCGAGACATCTTACCCTTCAGACATGCATCACAGGTGGTCGAACTGGTTGCATTCGAGATGCTTACCCCTATTATTGCTCCATGATGGCTTGCTTGGTAAAGTGCCATTGAGTTCATGTGGCATAGTCTCCTGTGCCACAAACTATCTAGTGAATCATCATGAGTCTGATGCACCTGATCTGTAGGCAGGCGTACCTTTAGGTGATATAAATTACCTTTCCTTCTGCCTTGAGTGATCAGGGTACTGGTACTAGCATCAACCACGTTGCATGCTTCATCAGAAAATGTCACACACATCCTTGCATCAACTATCCTTGCCAAGTGTAGGCACGAAGAGAACATCTTCGAGTCGTCTATCTCGACCATTCGTGTTGAGCCACAATGAACCAATACCGTTCACTTGATGTTTGGATCCATTTCCAAGAACAATAAATCTTGATGGATCAACACTTCAAAAATCTAATATAATTTGTCTTGATGTCACGAAGTGTGAGGTGGCTCCTGAATCGAGGATCACCTCGTGTGTCAAATGTTGACACTGCACACACACTGCACAAATATAGGTGGTCGGGCGGCAATCCATGACTGCATGACCTTTCTTGTGGCAGTGAATACATTCAATTTTTGAATTGAGCTAGCATGTATCAACTGTGTGCCCATCTCATCTACATCTCAAGCAAGTCTTCTTGTCCCCACCTTGTTGTTTCGACCTCCCTTTGCTCTTCCATTTGCCTTTGCTTGTCCCCTCTGCTTGCTGATCACGATCCTGCCTTTGATTCGACTCTCTCTTAGGCATGAATTGTCTCTTGGTCTTTTCTTTGTTGTCGTAGAGGGCTTGGTCAGAACCATCTTTGTGATCAAGATGCTCTCTCGCCTCGACTTCCTCTTGAATTTCGACAATTGCCTTTTCGAGAGTCATTGTAGGATCTTTCACGAGCAGGGTCCTGGTTGTTTAGAAAGATCTGGGTAAGGCTCTCAATAGGTAAGTGATCTGCTTCTCAGTTGACACTACATTTTCTGCTCCAGAATTGTGTAGTGACAGGAATAGATCCTTCATTTTTCTTACAAAATAAGTGAGGTCTTTCCCATCCCATTGTAGATTTGTCAACCGATCTTCTAGCATCATTATTTGACTTCGTGATTTTGTTTGAAATCTCGTGAGCAGTGTATCCCACATCTTCTTTGCCTTGGAGAGTGTAGCCAGGTCAAGCATGAGGCTATCTTCAATGGAAGATGATAGCAATGCCTTGTCATTTTTCTCCCTCCACTTGCGTAGCTCTTTGCCTGATGTTGTAGGCATCTCTTCCATGCCATCCACCTAGAGGGAAGAGTCCTTCATCCTTCAGTATCAGCGATGTCTTAACTTTCCAGACTAGAAAGTTAGATTTTGAAGAATCCAGAACTGTACATATCTTACTTTGTATGCTGCTGATTGAAGCCATTGCTTCTTAATTTGTGTTCACTTGTTTTGGTTGATCATTTGAATGCTTAGCCCCTTGGATCTGATAGCTTTTTGGCTATGTATGATTAAGAAAAGGTCTGTTCTGATACCACTGATGACAAATCAATGCACTCGAAAAATGCACAAATTCTAGCCAAAACAACTTTGGTGATAAATTGACAGAATTGAATCATGAACGATTCACAAAACTTTTTGCGACACTCGAATTATTTTTGTTCAAGTTGGATCAAGAAGGATCTATAACACAACCAAACAAAACGAGATGAATTCTAAAAAAAATGAAACAAAATGAAGTGAAGTGAAACTTGCACCAACATTGATTCATGCTAGAAGCACATATCGTGAAACGAAACGAAACGAAGCGAAATAATTCTTGACAGAGACGAGACGAAACATGACAAAATGAAACGAAAAGAAACGAAACTTAGGTGAGCTCTGTAATTGACTTATCCCTATAGCTAAGTGATTGTGAAGCAAATCTGGTTTGAGAATAGAACCTTCTACTACATCCCAAAGATCTCTATCTATCAACATTATTCAGAGTTTTAATTCCCAGCTATAGAAGTTAGATCCATTGAACTTGTCAATGATTCTAGCTTCGTTGGATGATGAAGACGAAGAGCTACGAATATGAGACATGTTAATAGTAATACAAATAGACCACAAAGCGAAAGGATTCACGAACGAGTTCAGTTCGTCAGGAAGTCAGATGTGATCGCTGGTCACTGCCGGCTATATCACTCCTACAATCCTTTAGAGGGTAGTCAAACACAGTTGATCTACGTTAATATATTAATGTAGCATTCAACAATGATCAAACCAATGTGCGAAGTTGAATGAACAAGCGAATTAGACACACGAATAATAGCAGACAAAAATAAATTTGAGATCATTTAATCAACTAGATTAATAATGTGCAAAACAGCTACAAAATCATCTATTGATTTTTCTAGATTCTTCAAGCACTACATGCAGCAGTGCATTGGCATGAGAGAAATATAGTTATCTCACGAATTCGAGTCTCAGTTACTAGTGGACTTTGGATCTTCTGATTCTATTATAGAAAATTGTCTCGCATGTAGGCGGACTGTATTTTGAATCTTTTCGTGTTTGATTCTTGTCTTGCTTACTAGCATAAGACTTCAGACTTACTTGCATATGCATCAACTAGAAAATATATATTTTGAGAACAATTTCGTGTCGCATTCTTGTAACTTATAGATTAGAAAGATTAAACGTCTACAACTAATTCGCGAATTACAAGAGTGGCAGATTAGCCATGATCTAAGACACTTCTGATGATGTCATGATATCAGATCAGATGTCTGCACTCTATGGCAATTGGCTGATCTTGTTGGATGTTTGTGGGAGCACGGCTGATTTCGTGTTGTGTCGTGTCGTGTCGCCTTTTGTCAAAGGTTCAAAATTGAAAGCTAGTAGAGCTTTGGCATGGAAACAAAATGTTTTTTCATACTTGTAACTTGTAAGTTGTGCATAAGACATGGGGGTAAAACATTTATGTACATAGTACACTCCACTTGTGCTAATTAGGCAAGCAATAACAAGTAGGTTGAGGACCCATGTGGGTTCTAGAGCTAGAATTAGCAAGACACCACCTCTATACAACACATGCTAAATGTAGCCCAAAGTTTGGAGGGGTTTCCACGCCCTACTACTCTTTGAATAGTCATTCAAGTTGTGTGAGCTTTGAAGTCCTCTGTCTTGCTTTTGTGTTCTACTCCATAGCTGATTTTTTCAAGCTTTCATAGTGTGCTTACTATACTGTTATGATACTCCATAGCTAGGCCTTGGAATTTGTCACTATAAGGCATATATAATTCAAAACATCCAATATGGCTAGTCATATGCTGAGTGGCTTCGAAAACAAGAAACCAGGAGCTGACGTTTGATGCTTCTTGAAGGCTTGTCATGAATGCATCGTGATCAGCTTCTTGATTTAGCCTAGATATTTTTGCAACTGTATTTTTCATCTGATTTGATGGCCCTTTGTTGTTGTTCTTGGCTTCTAGAATGCGACAATCTTGAATTTCGTGGTTGGTTTGTTTGTAGTATCTGCAAAATAGCTTCTTCTTTGTCGGCGGCTTCGACTGCTCTTGACAATTCTGTATCAGCTTCCGATTCGACGTCTATGGCTTTGAGTTATCTTCTTCTACTTGCTCGAATTGAGAGTCGACAATGGAAGAACTGGAGGGTTCGTTCCTTTTGTCTCTTCTTGTAGTGGCATCGTAATGACTCGTGATAGAGTCAGCTCTGGTGTATGGTGATCATCATCACCCAGTTATCATGCAATATTGACAAGCTTGAAAATAGTGCCATTACTTCATCTTGGTCATCTATGATGTGAAGATTCACACGTGTGCGAATATCCTAAAGTGTGAATATGAAATCCTAAACAAAGCTTATGCACTTTAGATCTTCTATTGATTGAAATCCAAGATCAATTGATGAAATCTAAGGCAAAGTTACATGCATACATTCATAACCAAAGTAGTTTCACACGTGTGGAAACATGTACTACTGAAAACTAAGTCCCAACAAGCTCCTCTCCTCGGGTAGAGAGAGAAACCACCACTTATGGTGAAGGGTAGAGAGAGAAATACACTCAAATTGATGCATCTCCAAATTGACTCAAAAACTCACGTTAATCAATGAAGGGAATGAAAGTACATAGAGGAACTCGTGGAGATCCATGCTTGACTCTTATTGGACCCCTTAAACATAGCCTCTCTAATTCTATTGGATGAGTGATGCATCCTTCTTACACTTCTATTGGACCCTTCTTATGAAAATCTCAATTGTGATTGGACACTTTGACTTTTGCCAACACTTTGAATTCATCACTCATCAAACTACATCTACACATGTGTCACAAGCCTAACTACCTCGAGTTTGCATCACAAGCTACTTTTGGCCAAATTGAGGCTTTACATGTGGAATTGACCATTTTGACCTCTATGCCAATTTTGGCCCTATCAAAGTTCTACACCAAGATGATAGATACAAAATATTTATGATACCCCTAAAGTCAACACGACTAAAGTATTTTTACTTTTTCTACATGTGGGAACATGCTCCACACATGTAATATTTTCTCACAAACTAGAAACACAAAAAATATCCAAGATAGATTTTGACAATTTTTCACATGATGTGACATACCCGACAATGGCCATTTGTTGTAGCAGGTTCTTGAACTGGTTGATGTGATTCTGTAGTGAATCACCATTCATCATCTTGAGGGAGAAGAATTTTCTCCTGAGATGTAGCTTGGAAGCTATGTTGCGCACTTCTTATAGGGTGCTCAAGATGTCCTAGACTTCCTTGGAGGTCCGAGCTTCAAAACGCCTCCCAACAAATCTGTCATCAATGTATCATGAATGTAAGAAATAGTACAATATATGAGAATATGGGAATACATAGTCATTTGCAAAATCACATTTGCAAATGTTTGCATGTGTGTGTGCATCCACACACACACACACACACGCGCGCCTTTGTATATGTGAAAAAATGTACCACTTTAAGATTGTCACTCTTGCTCCTCGTATTAGTAGAACCAATTTTTTTTTAAATTAGGGTTTTACAATTTGAGACTCTCTTAAAATAAAAGGCTGGAACCAACTTAATACAAAGCATAATCTACAATGAGATTTTTGTGAGAAACACAAAATCCAAGAGCAAAGCAAACGAAGAGTTTATTGTCAAATTGAGTTTGACAAGGGTCTATTTCCACACTATTGACTTCACATTTTGATTGAAAGAATTTGTGAGAATTTTTTGGGTGATTAGCTTTGGAACAAGTTCGGTATCTAATAATTTATTACTTTGTTTGGAATGTATGTTGAAAATTTTGGATGTTGTGTAGATTTGAGATAAAGTGAATAGAGTGGCTAATTTTGTATTATAATATATAGGGTAAGTGATTTCTTTGGCTGGAAGCTCCATTACCAAGTCATTATTGTTCTTTTGGGTAGCATTTAGTTGCACTTTGAGAAGCTGCAGATTCAGCTTCATTACCCTGTGTTCTAATTGTTTCAAAAAGAGAACATGGATGAAATTCTCACATCCAGAATTACAAAACTTAAAGTGTTGTTGTTTTAAAGAGACAAAGTAAATTCTAGGAAGATCATTAAGTGCAGGTTGCCTTCTTTAGTTTCAAGATGATAAGAACAAAATGGTAGCCAACATTGTGGGAGTTCTTGGTGATGTAACCTTAGCCTGTGTCCATAAAGTAGCAACCATAGAAAAAATTGTATGATTGGACCTAATAGAATGACATACGAAAAGACAGAAGCATGAGCAGCAAAATCTAATGTCTAATATGTAGAGCACCTGATCAGATAGATCTTGATTCTACTAACAAAGTGCGCAGTGTGAAAAATACAGATCCTAAGTGGATCTAAACTCCAAGATCATTGGCTTGAATGCTTGCACTCCAAACTACATAAGCTAGGAATTGGCAACACATTCTATGCTACCTAGAATGCAAAGAACTTGATCAAAAAGCATTTATCACAAATGGAAACTTCCATAAACATCAAGTGCGGCCCAAAATAGCATTATACAGTCCATAATACATCAGCCTACCACTTTTGGAAAGCACCTAAGATCATACACACAAAGCTTGAACTCAATCACTACACAATGCCAACAATGGAAGGAGAACCCAATAGAAAAATCTCTCATTAAGCAAATGAATACAATGGATCTGCTCCAACCTGTTTCTCCACGGCCTACCTGCTATATATAGCTGAGAGAGATGACTCTCTCTCCTCTCTCTAGACCCTCCTTACCTAAAATATGCCCTATATAGGTAAAATTGGCATATATGTCCAAAATACATGAAAATGGACTCATTTCGAAGGTCTTGAAGTTTGACACTTCTTCATACTGAAAAAATACACTTACTAAAAATATCTAGACCTGTTTCACACGTGTGAAAAGTCAGATCCTAAACTATGTGCCATTTTTAGCAATTTTGGCCTAAAACTAGACAAGGAAATGTTGACAATTTTCACACTCCCTCTTCAACTTAACTTGCTAGTTTTACAACACTACTTTGTTCCAACTTAAGAATGATCTCCATCATCAGAATAGATCTCTTCTCAAGGATCCTAATATGTACAAAATAGGACACAACATAATTGATATAGATAATAGTGTCCATATAGGATGCTTCACTATTTCTTACATCAATTTTACATAGAATCATAAAAATGGTACATGTAAAAGAACATAGAATCTCAATTAATGAATTCCTCCATGTATCCATCTCTGGTTTCTCTGTAAAATAGCAGCAAACAAGTTGTAAATGAAAGTGATCAACAAGTGTTTGCATGCCTCCTCCACATTTCACTATACATATAGTGAATGCAACATGTATCTCCATGAATGAACTTCCATCACCACCTTGCCTTTGTAGATCTTCAATCCATGAAAGCCTTTGAGTGAATGAATGCCAAAAAGATGTGTTCCCTACTCCATTTGAATGACCAAAACCTGAACTTGAAATACTTGAAGTACCTCCACAAGATTTGCACACAACGCTTGATCCTACAATGTCAACAAGTTGCCAATTTGCCAACACTAGAATACTAGATCTTGAACTTTGTTCAAAAGAAAACATATTGACCACTTCAATACCTTTCAAGATCTGAATGAATTCATGTACTTGATCATACAAACCAGCAATGATAACTATTCCATCTCCAAGATCCAAAGGATGCAAAACTATGGAACTAGTTTTATTGAAATTTGACAATTTCAACACATTGACATAACAATGTTCATACATGAGATTAGGCAAGTGAGGTAGAGTAAGAAGACACTTCCTTGCAGCTCCAAAGACCTTACTTGAACCTTCAAGAACCTGTAAAAACAGATCCAAAATGCCTTGACCATTTGTCTCTTCTTTGATGCTTTTCACTAGCTTCGAATTGCCACTTGTCTCTTGGTGTTGATGAAGCAATCCAAGATCAACCTCTTGATCTTCCAATAAGACATCAAAGATCTTGCATATGTGAACATCTTCAGATCTGAAACTCTGAAGATACTCCCTCTCAAACACATGATTAAGATCCCACAAGATCTCATCAATGCTCAAATTTGACCCTTCACTATAGTTAGTGAAAACAATGCCACCATCATAAACCAAAAGATAGATTCCAACATTTCCATTTAACATGAAGTAGAGTAGGTGAAGATGAGTATCAAACCTAATCAAAACAGCCCTCTTGAGTTCATAACAAACCTCAATAAGCTCACCAATGATATCTCCCTTGCCTTGAAGAAGTTGCCACTTGAGTTGCTCCATGTAGTCTTCTTCAACCAACCTTTTGCCATCTTGACCATGAATGAACAATCCACCACAATCATAGAATGCTTTGAGTTGATGAAGAGATGTTAGATCCATGCTTTGGATCTTCCCAAGAACCACTCTTCCATTGCCCTTTCCTTCACAAGACTCCCTCTTAATGCTAGCACCACAAAAGTTAGAAACCTCCCTCTTGATAGTTGCACCATAAGAAGTAGAAGACTCTTGAATATTAGAAGCCAAGAAAAGAATCCTTAGTACCTTCAACATAAGAGTGATTGAAGTACTCTCTCTTTTCAAACATGAACTTCTACTCAATGATTTAGGTAATGAGTCATATGATAATGATTCTTCCTCACTATCGTTCATAAAAACATCATTCAAAGTACATCCTACTTTGAACACTTCACATACTTCTCTTCCTTTTGACTTGTGATCTCCCTCACCAAGTCTCATGATAGAAACCTTTGATCTACTCTTTTTATGAAGAAATGTGACACCACTTGTTGCACAAATGACTTTATCACAAAAAGATGTAAAAGAACCATTTCCTTCAAGCATGCTCAAAGCACCATCATCTTTTCCCACATGATTACATACATCAATATGAAAAGAATTAGAAGAACAACCATCTTCTTGCAAAGAATGACACTTAGCATCTCCATCTTTTTCCATATGAACAAACAAGTCATTAGCAACAATCACTTCCAAAGAAGAATCTTCATCAACTCCATTGATGAAGTTAGCTCCTTCCTTACCTTTTCCATTTTTGCACTTGCCATCTAGCACCATTGAAGAACCACCAAGCCTTGGAAGTCCATGAGTAGAAGAGTACAAACATGATGCTAATTTAGCTCCACATGACTCCATATGACTAGTAGGTAACACTAGTGCATCTTCAAGATCCAATGGATCCAAAAAATTGACCATAGATTCACCAAAGCTTGCCAAGTTAGCACAACAATTATCATCTCCAAGAAGTACATTAGATCTCAACCTAGATCTAGCATTTTGTTTCTTATGGCATTCATTTGCAAAATGTCCTTTTATCCCACAATAAAAGCACTTGAACTTTGACTTATTGTTCTTAGTAGAAGAGGAAGAGGAAGAGTGATCATCATGATCAAAGTTACCACCTTTGGACCATTTCCCTTTGCCTTTACCTTTGCCCTTGAATTTGCCTTTTGTGAAGAAAGCCTCTTCACCTCCACCTTGCAAGGATGCACCATCAAGCTTTGATTGCAACCTATGTTCTTCAGCCAATAAGATTTCTTGCAAGTCAACCACACTTGGCAAGACTCTTTGAATGGCAAAACTTTGCACAAGGTTAGCATGTTCATTTAGCAAACCATTCAACATAACTTGGACTATTTCACCATCTTTTATGTTCTCATCAATGCATGCTAAATCATCACTTAGGGACTTAACTCTCAAGATAAATGCATGAGCACTTTCACCCTCTCTTTGCCTACTAGAAAATATTTGTCTCCTTAGGGTCAATACCCTAGATGTGGACTTTGATTCAAAGAGCTTCTTTAAGGCATTCCATGCCTCACTTGCACTTTGACACTTTCCAACTTCCTTGAGAAGTTCATTTGTAACATTCATTTTAATGATATGAAGAGCCCTTTTGGCCTTCTTATCAAACCTTTGTTGCCCTTGAAGTGTGAGAGGTCTCTCTTCAATTTCTGCAACTATGTCCATGAGTTCATTCAACTCAAGTAAGGACTCCATCCTCACTTTCCAAGTAGAGTAGTTTGATGAACTCAACCTTTCACTAGACTCTAGCATGATCCCACCATTGGAAGCCATGATTCTAATGTTTCTTCAACTTTTAGGTTTTGTCCTAAAGCACTTAGCACTCACTTTTCTCTCAACAAATGATAGATAAAGAGATCTATGAAGATTTAGGACCCTAAAACACTTCCATCTTGAACCTAGATGGTTTCCAAGCATAGAAAGGAAGATTGAAACACATGCAACACTTTGCACACACTAAGAATGGATTACAAAATCAAACCAACCTGAACACACTCTTGCTTAAGCTCTCAAACTTTCCAGCAAGTGACCAAATCAAGTTATGGTGTGAAGAGTTACTTGCATTCTTAGAAAATACCCAAAACTAGGATGCCAAGATTACCTAGTAATGAACAAACTTGATCAACATATGATCAACACACTAAGATATTGATTCAACCTGTAAAACCACATGTAAACCACACTTCTAAAAGTTTATAAACTCCAGCAAGTGATAAATACAAGATTTAGAGGTGAATGAATGAGCACACTTAGTGAATCACAAGACTAGCTTCACTATCTTGTCAAATCTTGGTGTTTAGATGTAGATCTAAGATCACTTCACATGAGAATGTTCCTCAACCTGTTAAGAACCTGAAAACACACTTGCATAATGGTTAACACCTTCCAGCAAATGCTCCAATCAAATTACATAAGGAGAGTTACTTACATGCTCAACAAAGTACACCAAAAATTATGCCAAAATTGATGACAATCTTTACAATATGCTCTTCACAATGGAGCTTGCAATATGTTCACCCAAAAAGGGGATCTTTCATCCAAATGGGAGCTTTGCTCAGCCTTTAGGAGAATTACAACTCACTCAAAAGAGCATTTGTCATCCACTTAAGGAGAAGTTTCATCCACTTAAGGAGAGTGTTCATCCAAGAATGGAGATTGTCAACAATAGGATTGAAAAGAACATTGTTAGTATTGAATATGCACAAGCCTCACAATCACAAATGATTAGGTGTTATGATCTGATCCAAAATAGTTTCTTTTCAGCCTCTGATCTTCAATAGACCTGAAATATGCTTTTGATCCACAAGTTCAACTCACAAAACAAAGGTTAGTAAGATTTGATCAACAAAGCAATGCAAAATCATGCTAGAACTTGATCAAACATCCAAATATCACCAAAAATGGAATACTTACTGTAAATAGAAGCCAACCAGCTCTGATACCATGTGAAAAATACAGATCCTAAGTGGATCTAAACTCCAAGATCATTGGCTTGAATGCTTGCACTCCAAACTACATAAGCTAGGAATTGGCAACACATTCTATGCTACCTAGAATGCAAAGAACTTGATCAAAAAGCATTTATCACAAATGGAAACTTCCATAAACATCAAGTGCGGCCCAAAATAGCATTATACAGTCCATAATACATCAGCCTACCACTTTTGGAAAGCACCTAAGATCATACACACAAAGCTTGAACTCAATCACTACACAATGCCAACAATGGAAGGAGAACCCAATAGAAAAATCTCTCATTAAGCAAATGAATACAATGGATCTGCTCCAACCTGTTTCTCCACGGCCTACCTGCTATATATAGCTGAGAGAGATGACTCTCTCTCCTCTCTCTAGACCCTCCTTACCTAAAATATGCCCTATATAGGTAAAATTGGCATATATGTCCAAAATACATGAAAATGGACTCATTTCGAAGGTCTTGAAGTTTGACACTTCTTCATACTGAAAAAATACACTTACTAAAAATATCTAGACCTGTTTCACACGTGTGAAAAGTCAGATCCTAAACTATGTGCCATTTTTAGCAATTTTGGCCTAAAACTAGACAAGGAAATGTTGACAATTTTCACACGCAGTTTACTTGACAAAGGATGAGAAAGAAATGAACACGAACTCGAAACATTTCTATTTGTGACCAACTCGAAAGATTTGCGAAGGATTCGCAAAATTTATCTTGCAGTCAACTCGAAAGATTTGCGAAAGATTCGCAAAACAGTTTCTTGTAGAAGCTCATGGCTTTCTTGTTGAAGCTCGAAAGATTTGCAAACAGAATCTTTTCACGAACCTCACTTGTCACGAATAATTTGTGAAATTTTCTAGATTCTTCTCCAAGCTCAAAGTTGTCATCTGTCATGAACAATTCACGAAAGACGAAAATGTCGCGAAGAGAAAAGTGTCCCAAATAATTCGTGAAACACAAAGTTGAGACGAAGAGACAGACTGTCGCTAATAATTTGCGACAGTCTGTCTCTTTGTCTATTTGAATATCAATCGTCTTAAACAGTTATATACCTACTATTACAACATTAACAGGCCAAAAGACCTGACCTGTAGCAATATAAATACATGTGCACTACTCGTTGTAACTCACTCAATCAGAGACACAACAGACAGCAAGAGATATATATTGATAATTCAGATTTAGAATTATAAATTCATTTTTGATCCATAGTTTCTGTTTGTCTAAAATTGTCTTAAGTTGTCTCTTAATTTCGCAAATTATTTTCCGCACGCATATTCAATCAGAGCAAATACTGTTTTATTAGTACATAGATCAGATACAGACCTGATTGAAGACATTGATATTAGTTTAATTTATTCAAACTTTCATCGTGTTCTTTGTGGAAAAATAATTACTATTTTTCCAACAGTGATATTAGAGCTTACAAAATTTGTAATGACCACTAGGGACAATCCCCTAAGATGAGGATAGGAAAACACAAGAGAGATTGTGGAGCAAAACCACCCAACCAAACCTAGATCCCTCCTGGATCTAGCCCCCAAACCATGCCATGTGATAGCAAGAGGAGAAGAGCTCAACAGGTAACCTAGACCAAAGTCATCGACAAAATAATCACTACCTGGATATATAGAGAGTAGGATCCTATGCATGAGCACATGCAATTCCCATGTAGGTCAACTATAAATAGATCACAGCTCTTCATGCATACCTCTTACCTATATCAGTCACACGTACATGCACTACTCCATATGTCTCAATTAGAGTGTCTGGGTCCTCTCAAGCTTACTAGTCACTAACAGGCCTCGATGTGGAATAAAATCTAGGCGTGACCAATAAACTTGAACATTGGAGGGCCGGTCTACCATATTAGGACTATTCCAGGTCCTTAACCGAATATGGCCGTAACATTCTTCCTCCCTTAAACAGGTTCTGTCCTCATAATGGAAAAAAGAAAACATGAAACTATTCCTTAAGCTTTCAAATCTTACCCATGGACCATTATTCTTAGTCTGATCTTTCCATCTGAATAAGTACTCAGAGATGCAACAATATTTAAATTGCTTGTCTCTACTCATGAATACTGATTCAAATTTCCAAAGATACACTAAGCTAGAAATTTTCCAACTGGGTTGATCTTATCCAAAAGAAAAGTTCATCACCTTCATGTAATCTCAATTACATAAAACACTGGGTGATTTACCTTATTTTAGAAATCAATCCAAAAGCTAAAGAAATTCCATTTTAATCTCTTGTAGAAAATAATACTTCTTGATACAAATATTCTTAGAATATCAAAATATTTTAAAATACCACAATTTAGTCATCTAAAATCTCTAGGAGATCCATCAAGTCTCGGACAATTATAACTCAAACTAGAGTATTTGCAGTTACTCTAATGAGTTAACAACCCAAATTTTAGCATCATATGCAAGAAATCAACAACTATCCGTAATTTAATAGAGTTATTTGTCTCCTATAAACCTGGAGATATAGACTGAACTTTGCACACAAGCACTTATAAACTACAATTTGTAAGGTAAGCAAATTCCTCATAATTAAAAAATTACTTAATGAAAATGCCTGTGAGATCCACACAATCTCAATATGTGCTGGAGTAAGAAAAAATTTAAAGTTCAACCAACAAATCTAAATCCTTGACTCACCCATTTGATCAAGAATTACTAATATTGGAGTATATGTACAACATACAACTCAGGAAATATAAGAATCATTCTAAAATCTTTTCCACAAAGAATGATATGTTGCTAGTGGTTTTCCAATATTAATCATAGACATTTCATAAGAGTGGCCATCCTCCATGTGTTTTGTGTTGGAACAATTTTTCTTATTGTTCAATGATTGTGAGCCAAGTTTTGGTGGTAAATCTAACCTAAGTTTCAATAGTTGTGCCATTCTAATGACCTAAAGATACTATACTAAACTTCACATATGTCTATGTCAAGTTCTTATGCAACCAAAACTTCACGTGTCTGAAACATCTATCTGAAAGAGACATTCCACCATAAGATACGTGTGTTGTGTCAAATGGTTAAAGGCTCTCTCTAAAAGGTATGTGTGTCACATTGTTACAAACACAATTTCAACAAAAAAAAAGCTAAGAATGCCAAGTGCAACCCATTGCTAAGGTGAGGGTATGAGATAAGTATGAACGAGCAATAGTCATTAAGTCTACAAAAAGAGTTTAGAGGTTCAATGTAGTCAATATTCTCTTTTTTGTGATGGAGCTATTATTTCCCATAATTTACATTTATTTATGCAAAACCTAATGGCATAAGTCGGCCAAATTCAAGAACAAATCCCACCAACCAACAAAAGGTCTTCTATACGTCCATAGAAATTCACATGTGGAAGCAAGCATGACAATGAAAGAGGCTTCCACCAACCTGCACCATCTGATACTTCACAACTTTCAAGCATCAAAGAGTGAACCTCCTTTATACACCAGATTTTGCAGTGTCTCCAAAGGGCTTTCTTTCGTGCATTATCAAACACAAATAATCGCACTCGAGCATGCATTCAGAACTTTGTGTTGTTTGTTTTCTAAATACAATATTTTTCTTAAATGTTAATACAACGTTGAGGATGTCTTTCAATGTGACTCTGGCACAATAATGTCGACATACAAATGCTTCTCCATCCCATGGTGAATTCCATCCAACTAGCCTACTTCAATTAATAACTGTTTTGACCAACACAATCATTCTACTGCTGAATTTCAAAAATAGAATAATCTGACTTTGAGAATTGGAACACCAAATGACGTAAAATTACTATAATGTCCAAACTCCTCCAAGGTCTCCCACCATGGCTGAATTGTAAAGGTAACTTATGGCCCATAATTACCATCAAATGTGGCAAACATTGGGCTGATAGGAAACCATCAAATGTGGCAAACATTTGAACGCAAACATTTGCAAACACGTGTGCAAGTTTAGCAAAGATATCCTGGTTGCTAGCCGCAAAATCATAAATAATCCTATTCAGGAAACTGCTACAAAGCCAAATCTACTGGCAGAGAGTCATAGCTGGCATACAATGCCACTGATTCCTTTTTGACATCATTGCTACTATTTATTGGTATTCTCTAATCTATCCATGTGCCAATGTGATCAAAGAGATTTTCTGAGACTTTGAGAGGAATCCATCAATATGAACATGAATAAAATACCTGGCACTCTCAGACATTACTAATTAGTATTTCAAATAATCATTGGAAGATAGCGATTGTTGTAGTAAATTATATTTTACTGAGGAACTTGTGTTCTAAAACCTAAAATATTTATAAATCAATTGAAAAGGACAAATATCTGATGCATTATGGAGCTGTATATGGGTAAGACATAAGACACTAACTACATATGTTTATCGAATCATAATTTTTTTGGCATGTGCTGAGGTATATTTGGCAAACTTATGTTACTCGAATGGGAAGTACACACAGTGGACGTACTTCAGGTAACATTGCCTGCATGTCTCATTATCTAATCCGTTAATCCTTCTGAATACATAGAACATGGAATCGTTTCCATCCAACTCAAGCAACATTTAATTAATTACTTTTGTCATTCAGTCAATGATGGCCACATCTTAAAGGATAACTATGCTTTTTCTTTTCAAATTATATCAATTTCACGTCCCTACAGTCTGCTTATGTTTACAAAAACACAAGCACACAAAGACAACCAATCATTAAAGCATACCTTTTGAGAGGTCAATATTAAACCATCAAAAGTACACAAACATAACCAAATAAGCTCTCACCATTGATAGACAGGTCTGCTTAGCTGATCTACTGGCATGTTTTTTTGATATCTATCATATGAAGCAACACTTTCAAAACTGACGCTCGTTCATAAGCTTGATGTTAACAAGCATTTTTCCAAAAAGAATTGAAGCGCACACTGCAAATACAATTACAATAACCTGACTACGAGAGAAAATCTACTTGCTTGGAAAATGCTAATTCATATCTATGGTACTACATGCACCATAACTTGAAATGCTAAAATCCATTCACAAAAGGATTGGATTTATTCAATTTAACAAAAATGTCTTACTGGACTTTCAATGTGACTCTGTGGACCATTGTCTCCTTATGTATCTTGTGGCAACTCTTCTCAACAAGGTCTAACAGCTTCTCAATATTTGAGGCCCATGAATTGAGCACTTCATTACTATCTTTGTTACTTTGGAAACACACTATGCCAGCTGGCCGATCAACCTTTGCAATCAATGACTTGGAAACAACCATTTCTGAAAGGTGCTCCTCAGTTTCCTGCATTGACAGGATAAAGTTGTCAACAAATGAAACACTACAAGTCCAAAATGTAGTAAGACTCAGATCAGACAGATTCCAAACAACCAAAATCTAGTGAGAGTCCGATTACACAGATTCCAAACTCCAGCCTGGAGATGACCAGTACTCAAGAAACATGACAGATAACAGCACTAGAAAGCTGGTTGTACCTGAAGAGTGAGACTGAGAAGCTCAGAGAGGCGCTTCAAAGTTATCCTGAGATAATACTTGGATACAACCAATATATTCTGCATTATGATTCCTCATAGTTAGCAGGTTCACAACTTAAATAAGTAAAACAATTGGCATATCAAAATGCCTCTCAAAACTCTTTTACAACACATTTTTAGAGTACCGTCTGACTTGTGTCCAAACAAGTAGGGTTTATTTCCTGAATAATGTGCATGCGTAAAAGCATCGTGTGCAAACAATAGAATTGAACCCTGTTAGATGTCTCAACCAACAGTCAGACTTTGCAACGATATCCCTGCTAACTTTATCGGCACCCCCCATGTGGATCACAAAAGCAAGTAAAACTCCACACGAGCATCTATTAATTTGGCATGTAAAATCTATAACTACTTCAGTGGTGATGGATAGTAAATAGGATGATGTCCCATCTTTCTCCTACTGTAACGTATTCCACTTTAATGTAATATTCATATTGAATCTTGATCGATGATTGGAACATAAACGAACATGCAAACTATGTACACATCAAAAAGCATATTGTCTCATCTTTTTCCTACTGTAATGTAGAGTGCATATTGGTAATTGGAACATAAAAGAACATGTCCACTACGTACACAAGAAAAACGATTGGGCAATGTACTTAAGGAAACTTATCTTTGCTAAAGAAAAAATTATGAAGATAATCACAAGGTTATATTGGGACACCGAGTACTGATAAGCTCAGGAAGTACTCAACTCTAAATGATATAAACAATTTGTGACTTACATGTTCAATTACACGCTGACGTAGACTAACAGCAGCTTTATCTCCCAACGGGCCTCCTGGCATTTTTGCTTCTTGTTCAAACTCATTCTGATAGTTTTCCCAAAAGGACACCCAAATGATAACTTCCATTGTCACAATTTGCTTGAGCAAGGTGCTGCATATCGTCAATCATTGCAGTATTACGTCAGTTCTTGACAATTTTGCTAGGTGTGGTTAGCTAAGAGTGTTCTGTGCAAAATTGAGACAAAGTTTGGGAACTTCGATCAAAAGTCAAATGCTATCGAGGTACCGAAATTTAGGCAGCTCTGACAGTTTCTTGTCTTCAAGGGTGCTATTCAAAAGACTGATTTGCATACTTTCATGAGGCGACAAAACAAGGTACCAGCAAATCTTACGAAGTACCTGCTCAAGAGAGAACCAGCATGAAAGTTACACAGACAAGCTAGCTCAATGTAGAACAGGAAAATACCTATAGGGGAATATAATGCCTTACAGGTATCCACTGTGAAGGGTCGTCTTTAACAGACTGTGTGTCATAGATTGCCTGATAGCAACGACATATTTCCAAATAATCATCACTATGAGAATGGTATCTGCAGAAAGAGAAAGAAGGCCCTTGTCTAATCAGTATCAGTTGCTGATGATGCAAACTACAATTTCTTAATAAAGACTGATTAATCTGAAAGTCACAACTTGCACACCTCATCAACACAAAGAAGATTTTGGCCATTGCACCTAGATAGAATACAAGTATCATCATCAAAGGTCAAGATTCAGTTTCTTTATGGCTCTTTTGAAAACAGAAGGGCTGCTACAAATAACTTTTCTCAAACACATTTGAGACCAGTTCCATTCTTTTTCAATATAATGCTAAAAATATATCATGCAATATGTATATTGTATAATGTCTACAATGTTGCTGAAATCTTATAGATGTTAGATAGCTACTGAACACATGCATTTCAAAGTTCACTGTTGCTGGTAGAAAGTTGAAGCCTTGAACCAATTAGAATTCAGTCTTCAAAGAATCACAAATGCTTCACAAACTGGATTTCATGCTCCGACTTCCGGCTGACATTGTGATTTATTATTTATTCATGAACCGTCATCAAATATCCATCACACAGTACAGTAGGTAAACATTTGAATATAAATCAAAGCATCGAAATGCCAAAACAAACAATCGTTGATGTCACAATCAAAGAATTGTTCAAAATCAAAAAACCGTGTTCTTTTAGTATTCAAATTGGACCCGAGCGTTTCATTGACGAATCACAGTTTGTTCAACAACGAACTGCGATTTATGGAAACGCTAAACAGAACTACCTTATGAATAAATAAAAAAGCATATTAATTTTACTAATATAAAAATTTTCTAGTTGCATGATTGTTTTACATGTTATTTCAGACTTCTTGCTAAACTTCTGGTCTAGTTGCAACATTGAATGGCAACAATATTCCTCACAACAATGTTAATTGATTCTGGTAGCCAATCTCTGGCATCTTGCATTCAATACAGTGACACATAATATTTATCAATTTGGATCATTGTCTATCCACAATTCAAATCCTTCACATTTCAGTACTGAACCAACACTTACATTTAACGAGCAGTTAGTATGATGTGCCATAAACAAAGCACAGTGTAGCTCATGGACCAGAAAAGCTTATGTAAGCCTTCCAGCCACATAACTGCACATGATTGAGGATTGGGTCCATTGGTACGATAACTTATGTAGGTAGTGTAGTAATCTCATAAGAACCTTTCAAAAGGTAATTCAATGTGTAAAAGACAGGCAAATTGCATAAATTTACAAAGATGCAAATCTACAAACAAGATTGAAACTCCTGCGATACTTTTCCGATTGGCTGTCAAACTCTTATGTTACGTAAATCTCCAACAATAATCACCAATGCGCTATTCTTAAAAGCTTAGAATTCACATAACCATAACAATGTGGAGCATCAAAATCAATGCCCACCAACCAAAATAATCAGCATTTATCCTTCTTAAATATCTAATAATGAGCAAATCAGCTTGAAACAACTAATGAGAAGCTATGCTAGGACCATACTACTACAGACCTTGTAGAGCCTCTACAATAGAGAGGCAATAAACATGAGATGGCACTAAGTCGAATTATTTTTAATGTCAGCTAAAATAACTGTAAAGAAAAATTTAGACATTACATGAGCACAGAGAAGGTGGTATGACCATCTAGCTACAATGAAAAATATTCTATAGAGTAAACTCTAAAGACAAAATGGAACTGCTGAAACCAAATAATCGAATAGCATCTTACATTGTTATGTTCTACACAGTAAACTCTTGAGGACAAAATAGAACAGCTAACACCAGATAATGGAATAGCATTTTAAACTACATACATCAATGCTATGTCTAGGATGATGTCCAACATAACAAAGGAGACGTGCAATCATCAACCATATCAAGGCCATCAACTTTATCATGAATAGCATCACCATGGACCAAATCCTACAACATCCTTACTGAGATCATCAGCACCCTAGAGTAGGTGCAGGTCAAAATGCAAAATTATGCATCCACATTAGCTTTCTTACCTTTTCACAATGACCAATGTACTGAGTTTTTATCACTTCTCCGCAGGTGAAGGACAGACTCAGTCATGACAAAACCTAGCACTAAGAGAAGCATCAAAACTACATGTTGCTTTCCACTTAAACGACAAAAAATCAACCACAGAAAGTCACGGCAAAACTTTACACTTGAACGATCACTCTTCAGCAATACGTCTTACAATTCAAAAACTAAAAAAATCAAGGCTCAGTTCAAATTAGATGTACAAGTCAGTGATCATGGGAAAGACTTCATAAGAACCTTATCATCAGCTCATAGTAGATTTGTTTTAATTCCAGTAATGAAGGTATATCAGCAGGAGCCTCTTCAACAATGTTGTCTCCTTCTTTTGGCTTCTTCTTTTCTTTGGCATTCTCAATGACAAAGACACGTGGATTGATCTTCCTGGAAAGAATCTGGGCACGCATGTAGTCTTTTCGATCCAAGCACAGTCGAACCTGCAAATTTGTACAGCTAAGTATCTTACACTAAACTGCAAACGATGACAATTAAATATCATGACCTGTACTACCAACTTCAGCTATAACTACATATGTCCTAGTGTTACAAGAAGGAAAATTTAATTCTCCAAAACAGAGTACTTGCAGAAATTAACAAACCCACAGTTAATGTATGATTACCTGTTCCAAGATGAAAGCAATCTTCTCTGTTTTGGACATTGCGCCAAATGTTTCAACCTGCATTCAAACAACAAACGAAAGTGACTCTCCCTCTACGTGGGCCGATGTTCTCAACGGTAACATAGCTCCCGTTTCACTTATATCAGCTACTTACAACGAAAAATCAATTACAGGAACAAAAAGCCCTAAATGTTTGTGTACGTGGACTCCCGGACAAGCAAGACGCTATCAAAGAAGCTAAGAAATTTTTAACGGACACGCTCCACCATCATGATACCGGCTTGGACAAGGCCTGGCGTACCAAAAAGGATGCGGAAACCCTAGTAATCCGCTTCTCATCAACAACACATAGGCGAGAGGCACTCCGTCAACGAGCCACATTAAAAGGTACTCAGATTCCTGGATAAAGACCTAACCTTAAAAGAGGGGTAGAATGTATTTACAATTAAATTGTCCCCATGACAAATGCATAACATAAAACCATGTAAGTGCCTAGAGCCACTAGGGGTAGAATGAGCATTATATCTTAACAACCATGTCCATATGTGGCCCCCTCTCAACGTCCTCCTGTATTTACAATTAAATTGTCCCCATGACAAATGCATAACATAAAACCATGTAAGTGCCTAGAGCGACTAGGGGTAGAATGAGCATTATATCTTAACAACTATGTCCATACGTGGCCCCCTCTCAACGTTCTCCAAATCATAGCCTACATCCTCAACACAATCATGGTCTGAGTCTCAATATCTAACATATGTTGCTCCAACTTCCCAAAATTTTGGATCTTCATCATCACCTCAAACCTAATCTTCGATATTTGAGGCTTGAGCATTTGCTAGCCATCTTGATTGAAACAGTTCCTTTCAAAGGCCTTCTAGTTAGATCTGTACTTCTTCCAATAATCTTAGATCTGCTTGACAAATGAACGGGGCACATGCACACATACACAAAGTACCTCACATTATAAGGCTACAACTTATATCTTGAATGCAAGCAATTACACAATACGACAAGAATGTTCGAGAGAGAAAGTATGCTTTGAAGATCCAAATCAACACAATCATGCAAAATGATAGTACTGATTCACAACCAATCCTGACTACCTATTGTGTACTATCTAAAATCCATGCTTATGATCTTAAAGTTGTTTGGAATGGAAACAAAAATCTCCCTTGGTACTAGGTAGACAAAAACCGCCTTCCTTAAAATCTGCCAGTTGCCCCCTTGAAGTCTAATCCTGATCCTTGGGCCAGTGGCCAAGGCCAATGAGTTCAGATGGTTAATTGAAGGACCTTAGGAAATATAGGTCTAGATGGTACATAATGTCTTGCAGGTCCCTTTTGCACCAATTAGAGTCTTACACTAGGAGATCACCAAACAATAGAGACACATATCCGAAGGAATCCCTGCTAATGATGACAGCATAGGAGACAATATAAATCTGAATCATTATATGAGATGCTATTAGTGGTTGCTTTCTACAAAGCCCTGCTTTGAGTAGTATATTCATGGAAGTATATGGCTGGCATATGAATGCAAGACATTAGCACTTGACTGGAAACAACCTCATAATCATTGATGGGACATTAAGCTTGTGGCTTCGTGCCACCCATCAAAACCAAACTGCCAATAATTTTTGAGCAATCAACTAACGCTTTGAGCTCTAAATAACATACAAACTCATTTAGGATATGATACAAGGAAGGCTATGCAGCCATGATGTCTACAAGAAGTACAACATTCACGTCACCTATGGGGAATGAAAAAACAAGTGTACCCACCGCAACTTCCTGCATCAATTCAGCAGCTTCTCCAACCAAGCCCTGTTCTTCCTTGATCTTAGCCAGTTTTCTGATCAAACGTGCTCTTTCAATTTCCACATAGATCTGCATGTTGCAAATATCAAAGTAAACTAAGCTTTTACCCACAGAATGCACAACTCTCAAGAAAAGCAAAAACCAGACAATAGTATCTCTACTTGCTCAACACAATCCAACCTTGCCAGCTGAGACGTTGTTTAGAGTTTTTATTAACTCCATGCGAGTATCCAAGTCAGGCGCTTTATCAATAAACTGCATTGCTTGTTGCACCATTGCAGTTACAGCCTGTACCATAAACCATCCAATAATAACATGTTGGCATTATCATTGCACATATGAACAAATGCAGAGCCAATAAGTTAAAAATCACTACTTCTAATCATGCAATCTTAAGTGATTGCAGTATCTTTAGCTCATTCACCACTACAAACATTTTCTATCAGTAGACTAATCAAGAATGCATCGTAATAGTATCACTGTAGACAGTATGATGTGTGGTTGTCAATTACAGGCAGGTCTTATACATAATAGCTTACAGGCTGCAAGCTAGCACATAATCGACCTTTTCAGAGTCTGCTGCACACGCTTTGTACTATAGAGGTGAATACAAAGAAATGAGAGTAAAGACAAAACAGCGTGACCAATTCAAATAGAATCTACAAGAGCTTTTTACGAGAAGAAAGGCAGTATCTAAGTTGGAAAGGGGGCTCCTCCTAAAAATGTACGTACTATAAAGTGCCCATTTAGTTCGACACAAAATACCAAGGTATAAATATGAAATAAGCACCAATGCCACCTATTTGAATACTAAGTTTAAAACTATAGAAAGCAAAACTTGAACATCCATCAATCAGAACAAAACTACTGTTAGTTTCGAATTGCATGATCCAAATCAAGATTCAAAGTTTATAATCTTTCAGCATTTGAATCAAACAGCAAGATATCTCCAAAATAATATATAATTATGTATTTTTTGAATGTTTGAATCAAGCAAAAAATATCTTCCAATTGATATGGAATGCAAAAAACAGAATCATGTGTAATACTTATGACAAAAATTACATAGGGCACCGTAGTTGTTATGAGTTTCAGATGCCAAACAAGGCACCTTATAGGAAACATAAGCCTAATCAAATTCACTCAATTTTTTTTCTTAGAACAGATATCTGCACATAGCTATGCAAGAATGTATACAAGAGAAATTCACTATCGCATAGAACTTCCTGTAAAGAAAGAACAAATTTCTGATTTTATAGACCTTCCTAAAAAACATGCACCAAAAATGTAAATATTCTAGAAGGGCAACTAAGATTAAGATCATTCTCAGACTTGTGAACTTAGAATAAAGAGCCCAATGTGAAGTTGGAAGGAAAGGTGAAAATCGAATTGTCTAACTGTTCGAGTTAGTTAATCTGAAATGACAAACATGAGCCCCAAGTGTTACAGCCTTCTTCATCTTTGCAATAACTTTCTTGCCATGTATATACACTTAGCAACCAAAAGACCAGAACTATAATTTCAAAAATAGATTACATACACAGTTTCACTCATAAAACTTGATACAATAAAGACATTGCATTTGCATTTGGATTTGGATTGCTATTCAATATTTAATCTCGATACCTGTTTAAGCTGTGCTCGTCTCTTTGAAAGTAAGACTATCTGATCGTTAAGAGCCTTCCAAGCATTAGAGTCAAAGCACAATTGAATGATAGCCACCACCACCTTTCGTGTTCCTGATACATCTGCTGCCAGTCTCATCTGCTTTTCCAGATTGAGCAGCACTTCCAAAGCTGCGTTCAGATTCCCCTGCTGAAAATTAAAACACAAGCAGGAGGGATCAGATACAGAATCTTGCAGATGAATAAAACAAGGCACAAAAACAAATGCCATGTGTCCAAAAGCAATCAGAATTTTCCCACTAATGAAAGTTACTTGTGAAATTCCTAAAGTACTCAAATTCATCTTTTACCATTGATAATAATTGAAAAAAAACTATGCCATGAGCATATATCACACTCCAGAGTGAAAGTCCTTGTCCTGATTATCCCTAACATCAAAAAGACGTTGCCATTCTTTTCAATAAAATCCTTTCTTGTAAACCTCGTGTGTCATACTAGGCTATAAAAAAAGACACGAGAACTTACAGAAGTAACCCAGAAACGTGAAAGATGGAATTAGAGGAAGTTCGCCCGAAAAAAGTTTGTGCATCTACTTGGCTAGAAAGTTTGTGTCAGAACCCTTCCGTGAACAAATATTATTAATATTCAGGGTGAAATGATCTCAGATCAGCACAACAACCTCGAGTGTAAAGCCAACAGAAATGCATTCCAACTTACAAAACTATTGATCTCCAACGGGGGAAAAACCAATATCGTCTACAATTTCAGTGCCTCCTCTTGAAATTTGCAACAAGTTGAAGACTTGTGCTTCTAACCAGCATAAAAAAGTAAACCTCGATTAATGGATGCCCGTTGAGCACAAAGAAGGTATGTACTTTCTGCCCTCAATTATTGCCAGTTATAGCTACTATGTTGATCTACAAGCACAAATCCCATTTCTACACATCCTTAGCAACATAATGCATGACTCCAGATAAAAAAATTCTTGCTATTCTTGAATTACATATTTGTACATTTTTTCTGGAATCCAACACGAAAGCCTGATATTTTCATAAATTCGTGTCAAGAAATTGCAGACTGAGTGATCTCAAAATTCAGAATTAAAAAGCAAGCAACAAGAATTCAATGTGACGATGAAAATAGCCTTGGATCAAACCTATCAAATCCAAGTTACTATGACATTAAAGGATGGACAGCTATTCTTATATAATGTGCTCGAATGCCCCTAAAACGTTGATAGTGCCATTTTGATTACATTTTATAACCCTTGTAGAAAGGATTGATTCCATGCATAAGAAACCTTAGGTGTTTTTGTATTCTTTGAGGCGACGTAACCCCATCCCATCTATGACCTTACACCTATGACCTTATACAGCCAGAATGATCCTCCAAGGGTATTCTTTCTTTGGGATTGAAAAGACCTTTATCAGCTAAACTGTTTTACACAATTCATGAACTGGAACATGAAACATCAGCAAAAAACAGTGTAGCTTGTCAGAGTACCTCGAGTGCCACTGTTCGTTGTGCGGCGATGTCCCTATCCAGCGCGTCGTAATCGATTCCAATGTTCTTTCCTGCAGATTTTTTTGGCGGCAGGTGCGGCAACTGGGGTGACGTATCTTCCTCCATGGCGCTCATCCTTACAAAGCCGCCTCGCCAAACCCTAGCCACTCTCACTCACACCAAAAAAATGTCACCAATAAAGCTATGAATGCAATCCCTGACAAACCCTAAGCAACAACCCTAAGGCTTGCAAATGCAGCCAACACCGATTCCTCAGCTGAGAAGGCTCCCTTGAACTCGATCTCCGCCACAGATCCGAACAGAAAGCAAAGCGTTCACGAACCCTGAGGCTTGCAGGAGATGCATAGCGATGAATGCTTCCATGGAAAGGATTGGATCGGAGCACAAAACTGCGAGAGCGCCATAGCCAAAACAAAAAGAAAGAACACACACAAAAAGAGAAAAGAAAAAGTGGGAAGAGGAGGGGGGTAGGCCTTAATGGCACCGTGACCACATAGATCTTTGCCACGTCCACACTTGCCACCTGGACTCTTTTTGATGGTTTGTAATGATGATGACGTGCTAAATCTGGACGTTTTAAAGGGAATCCAACGGTGTTAAAGTTACGCTAGATTCTCAAGCCCCCTACCGTTGGATCTACTCGGAGATAATCAAACTCTGCCACGTGTCAATGATCCAGAATGATGAGTCTTAGGCGATCCCACTTGGCAGCAATCCAAGTGGGCCGGCGTAGGGTGGCTCGTGCCAATAAGTCATAAGGAGAGGGACTGAAAGACGCTTGGATGCTTGCCACGAGGCAAAGCTGCCACTTGGAGGGTTTTCAACGGCCAGATTTAAACACGTGGCACAATCTGAATGTCCGTACTAAAATCGGAAGGCATAAAGGCCGTGCGATCTGTCTTCGAAAAAATAACAAAGAAAAAAAAGGAGCATAGAATAAATACTCTGCTAATAGACGCGGAGTCGTACGTACGAAGACTGACACCATGTACATCTCTACAAGAATGACATAGGATGGGCCTTAATGTGTGCAGTTGTGTTGGCCCACATGAGTATTTGGAAATTGGGGCAGGCCTTTGGGAATAAGGGCCTAAGGGGATTGACAATGAATAAACCGAGGGTCGAGTGCTTGCGCTCTTTGATATTAAGGATCTACTATTTTCCTCCCGGTGCTTAAAGTGATCTAATTTTTCATTTTCAGACCTTCAACATCAATTTCCTATTAAAGTTGATGAAAACCTAAATCCATTTCGGTCTCAAATGATTAATTTAGTGTAGCGCGCACAATTGATAGATTAGATTCAAAGTCACACGGTTTGTTAGTGTTGATTTCATTAGCTCTAAAAAAAATTCAATATTTAAACTCTATGTATGCTTCTTGGTTTCCAAGGGGAGGCTTGAACTTGGGACCAAATAAAAGATAACAACTAAGGACTTTTTAATCATGACCTTTTGACTACCTACGAAGATCTTCAAGAATTTTAAATGCCTTACTTTGAGGTTTTGCCCCCATGTCACCATTGGGAATACCGGAGGGGGCAATGTTAGATTGAAACCAACAAAAATTAATTGAAAAACCCTTGAATAATAAAAAGTACTTCATGATCTAAAACTTTAAGGATTGTTGCAACACAATGTATGAACTTTTATGTATGGGTTGTGAATAAATTTTGTAGTAAACATGTTCAACAACCACTCATTCAGGTCAAGGCTGTTACACGAGCATTAAACATAGGGGCAAGTGGCCATTGTTTGAATGAAACCACCAAAATTTAGCTGAAAAATATTTGAAGGATGACTAATATTGTAGAATCAAAAACTTTGAAAGTTTGTTGTTGAGCTTTTAGGAATGGGAAATGGACTTCCTAGTGACCTTTCCACCAAATAGACATGTATTTTGTGAGAGAGCTAGGCCAAGCCCCAAAATAAGTGTCATTGAATCTGATTTTCTCATGCTTGGAATTTTTACATGGGCTACAAATTTTTTTTATGGGATCCAATATTTTTCTAAAATTTCTTTGATGTTTACTCGGTGTAGATTTGTTGATAATAAATAGTATGGATTACTTTTCTTAGTCTAAACAAGAACGATGTGGTATTTTACCACGAAGGCCTTGTCATGTCATATTGTCATATTTTTAATTTTTGTTAATCCAATAATTTTAGCATTATGGGCACTCGGGAGACATTCGTGACATAATACGACAATAATAAGTTGAACTTTTTGTAAAGATTAAATTGATGTATATGATAAAGTTTAAAAATGTGTACAAAATTATGCTGTGTAGTGGATCTATGTTTTGATTTTGAAATAGATCAAAATCTTCATAACTTCGTATTTTTGACATCAATTTGTTTTAATTTGAATAGACAGTTAAAACTTTAATAGATAATTCAGTACAAGCACTAGAAAGTTAAATTTTTAATGATACAACTTTTCATTTTTTATCTTTTAGAAGCTGAGTTTGGGCTCGTAAATTTGAAATTCCTAGATGTCGGGTTGATGTTTCTTGGATTTTCTATACTTCACCTAGATTTGAGCCACAAATAAACCATGTCTGGTATTGGAATGCATGTCATATTCTGAATTGCTTGAGCCCGGAATGAAATGCGTTGAACTAGTTGCTTTTCTTGTTTCTTGACTATTTTCGTTCATTCAATAAGATGCTTTAGCTTGTACCAAACTTAGCTTTGTCGGTTTCATCACACCTTTTTGAAAACTTTTTCTTTGTCTTTAAACTTGTTTATGAAGAGCGTGTTTTTAAGTTCTTAGTGATTGTGGTATTTAGAAATTTCTTGTCAGTTGTCACATAATTGTCTTTACTCAAATCTACAAAACAATTTCTTCATGAATCAAGATTAACAAATCTTTATTTTGAATAATCACATTTTAGTATTCAAAATCAATATTCACGAGAAATATTTTAATGTTTTTCAATAGTAATCACAAATGATATTCGCAACAGCTATTTGAAATTTGTATTAATTAGTATTCAAAGGATTCACAATTGGTAATTCAAGATTCATGATCAGTATTTAAGACCATTCATTAAGTATATTCAAGAGTGTTGACAATAATCATGATCATTATTCAAAATATTTCAATATTCACGATCAATAATCAAAGTATTCATGATCAATATTTAAGTGTATTCACGTGTAGTATTCACAATAATCACATTCAGTATTCCAAATATTTAATCATATTCACAATATTAACAATTAATATTCAAGAGTATTCACGATCAGTTTTTACAATATTCATGATCAATATTCACAATAATCACGATCAATATTCCCAATAATCATGATTAGTATTCACAATAATCACGATCAGCATCTCAAAATATTTGCTCTCAATATTCACGATTAGTATTCACAATAATTATGATCAACATCTCAAAACATTTGCTCTCAATATTTATAATTTTAGATCATCGCCAACCATCAATTAGGTAGTCTTTAGGACAGATCTTTGAAAAAGTCAACCAATTATTCATCCAATATGGAAGACATTTTACATGTCTAGCAAAAGAACACACAATTGTGAAAGATTTCAGATCCTTAAGATCCAATCTACTTGAATGATCTTTGGTTAGAAAGAGAAATACACTACCGATTTCACCAATGTAGAAAAATCAGCATTTACACACAATTTGAGATGCAAACACTAATAGAACTTGATCAAACTTGAATGAAATGATTATGTACGGTTGCTGTCCGTACAAAACCAGCAAGCTACTGTATTTCACACGTGTGGATCCAAAAATAGCAAATATAGATCATTCTACACATAGAATTGCAAGCAATCACCAAGATAGTGCACCAATGGATAGTAGAACCCAAGAGAACCATGTATAAGCATGAAATGAGATAGAGAAGAGAGAAGATGACTCTCTCCACGAGTTACATCCTTTTATAACAGGTCCAAACCCTATTTGGCCACTTGGCTTTCCCACCAAAATGCTAACCCTACCAATTTTGGGTAATTGAATCTACTCAAACTCGCATTCTATCTTTCCCACACTTTCAAAAAGTGTTTATTCAAATGAAATTTAGACTAATGAACTTTGAAAAGTCAACCTCTAAGTCTAAAACAAGTTTTGGCCTCAATATGCCAAATATGGAAATATTGCAAAATGTGATGAAACTAGTTGAATCTTTCACACTCCCTCTTCAACTAGTTTTAGCATAGACTTTGATAATACTCCAAGTGAAGTCCTATGCTTCATAAACAAGTCTTTTCCCAATGCTTTGGTGAAGATATCAGCTACACATTCCCTTGAAGACACATGTTGAAGCTTCACCTCCTTTGCAATGACTCGCTCCCTCACAAAATGATATTGTATCTCAATATGCTTGCTCCTAGCATGAAATATAGGACTGGATGCCATTCTTTGGGCCGATTGATTGTCACAAAAGATGATTGGGCTCTCTGAAAAATCCAGCAAGTGAAGTCCTTGATCATCCTCTTGATCCATACCATCTCCTTTGTGCAATGTGTAAGAGCTTTGTACTCGGCCTCACTAGATGACAATGAGATAGTGGCTTGTTTCTTTGACATCCATGATATAGCTCCATCACCTATGAAAATACAATAAGAACTGATGGATTTCCTATCCATTACATCTCCAGCATAGTCCGAATCTGAAAATCCAAAAAGATTAGGTGATGATCCCTCATACAATATGCCAAAATCTCGAGTTCCAATGATGTACCTCAAAACTCACTTTCCTAGCTTCCAATGCTCCTAGCATAGTTTTTTCCAATAGAACTTTGATCCATCGTAAGAATGATCTTCTTCCTAAGAATAGATCTCCTTTCAATGATCATGTAATGCTCAAAATAGAAACAACCATAATTGATATAGAGAATAGTGTCCACTTGGGATGCTTCACTATTTCTTACATCAATTTTGCATGTAAAAATGTGACTAGAATATGAAGAATCAAATAGAATGTAAATGAAATGATTCCACCATGCTTCCAACTCTGAATTCTCTAGAAAAATATATCAAACAAACAATAAATGTGAGTGATCAACTTTTGCTTGCATGTCTCCTCCTCCTTTGTCCTTTGTTGCCTTGTATCCACCATGATACTCCATGAATGAGCCTCCATCTTCATCTTGCCACAAGAAACCATCAAACCTTGGAAATCCATGAGTAGGTGAGTACATAAATGATGCAAATCCAGCACCACATGACTCCATAAACCAAGTAGTTTGCACTAGTCCATCTTCAAGATCTACTTGACACAAGAAAATGACCATGAATTCACCAAAAATTGACAATCTCCAAGTATTGGCACCAAGTAGCTCAACACTTGAGAACTTAGCCATGGATGAGTGACATAATGAACCTCCAATAGCTTCATTTCCATCTGGAAAATCAGCCAAGAATGCTAGTACAAATCCAACATCAAAACAATGCTTACCAATGTAGCTAGTTTTACCATATCTTGACAATTTGCACACATCCACATGAAATTGCTCAAACATGAGATAGAACAAGTAAAGTAAACTTGAACAACACTTCCTTGCTGCTCCTTTGACTTACTTGAGTCTTCAATACGCTGCAAAAATAGATCCACAACAACTTTGCCAATTACATCTCCTTTGATGTTCTTGACTAGCTCCAAATTGCCAACTTCCCTTTTGACTAGTTGAAGCGCTTTGAGATCAACCTCTTGATATTCAACTTGATCATCAAAGTCATTGAACAAACTTTGTTTTACAGATCCAATACTTGATTTTACAGCAAGACAACATCCATCCACTCGCATAGCTCCATGTACACAAGAAGATCTTCCAAAAGATGTTCCACTCTTCATAAGAGATCAATACTCAAGATCCATTGCCTGGATCCACTCCTCTTCTTTCCTTGCTTGATCTACACTTGTAGGCTCATCCAAAGAGGTTAGGAAAATGTAGGTCTCATTTTCATAGACTATTGTAGGTTATTTGCATAGACTATAATAGGCAACTAATAGGTAAGTTACAAATTACAACTAGAGTAGGGTTAGTATAAGACAACCTTTCATTGTCCTAACTACAATAGGACCCTAGGGATGGAAACTAGTATATGCCTAATAAAGCTTATATCATGGTTAGTTCACATTGAACTTTGACACCATTTGATAAAGGTATATTGTAAAGTTCTACATTCTTTTGGAAAATTCGACATCTTCAAGATGACAACCAAGTATCACTTACATGTGAAGTTAGAGAAGGACTATGCGACCACCAAAGCTGCATGGGATGTTAAACTTAAATTCGTATGACATGCATTGTTGGAGATTAGAAGGCAAAAAACAAATTGATCTATGGGTAAGAGGTGATTTATACCCTCATAATCCATTGGTAGATCCTCCTCCTAAATTTTTTGATGTACATAGTTTGTTAAGGTTCGTTGGGGATGGTCGAAATGGACTACTTGGCTACTGTCAAGCAATGGATTCTCGAAGAATCCAAGCTGAGACATTGGCGAATACGACAAACATTCATATCTTGAGTATGAATGACAATTTAAAATCATTGCATGGAATAAATATGAAATTGGAACAGGAGATAAATGGTTTGAAAATAGAGCTTGCTAGTTCTGTCCCAAAAATTGAAGAATTGCAATCTTCAATCAGTATATTTCAAAAGACAATATATGGCTTACAATAAAAGCGTAGAGTCTCGAATCAGCAAGCACAAAATGAAAACACTAAGAGACACAAACTAGAAGCTTTGGAACCAAGTGGTAGTGCCAATAAAAGACGTATGAGGGACACAAAAGAGTTCTTGCAAAAGACGGTTGGAAAATATTTTATTGCCGGAAAATATATGAAACATTTTTTGAAGGGTAAAGATTTGATTAAGATTGTGGAAGATGAAACAAGTGATTCAATTCGCTTGAGAATTGCAAAAAAGCTAGTCGACAAGTTCAAGCCAAATCCAAATGTTAAAGAGATGGTGTACGCATGTGACCAAGGAGGTGTGAGTCGCAAGGGGTATAGAGCTTTGAAGAAGTATATGAAACGCTCTGACAAAAATGGGTTAAAATGCCATCAAATAATACCTACTTATAAACCTGTTGAATCCGTCAAATGAGAATGCAATTCGATTTTGCTCTCTGAATTAGGAGAGTTTCAGCATATTGAGGATTCTTTTATAGTAACCAATAAGAAGAAAGGACCTCCGACATGTTTTCATTATCATCAAGGCAACAATATATTCTTAGATCTAGAAAAGGTCCAAGCGATGATGATCCAACATTACGAAGTTTAAACAAATGGTAAGAACATTTATGGTGGATTTCGGTTTTCAATTGTATGCTTTTCTTCAACTAATATGTTTTCGTAATGAAATTTTTTTTTTACAGATTGCGGAGGTAAAGTTATATTTGTTATTAAGTTGGACGAAGTAGAAATCGTAAAAGGGCATAAACTTGAACGTGTCACAATCACCTTGATGAATCGTGAATTGCAACAGTTTGGCGGAAGTTATTGTAAAGAATTTAGCATGCTATCCGAAAATCACATGTGGTGGATAGCTGCATTTGAAGTTCCTAAGGAGTCTCACGACGTACTGGAGTGGCTATTTAAAAAATGTAGTATATCTAAGATAAAACATGCACAAAATGAAGGCAAATTGCTCAATGTTGAAGGAGAAAGCTTTGCTATAGAATGGCACCTAGCTGCTGATTTGAAGACCTTGAAATGCATGTACGGTTGTGGTCTTGGTGCAAATGCAAAGAATTTTTGTGTATATTGTATGTTTGAATCTGGGCGGAACAAAAGTATTTTGAATTGCAACCAACGTCTTGCACCAAATAGGCACAATCTAGACAAAGCTTGGAGTCCTGTGTTGAACATTCCTCTCGAAAGAGTCCATTTTTGCACAATGCATGGTGAATTACGAATACTAGAGAAATTATTATTTTTGCATTGTTGTTACGCATGGAACATGCAGTCCAAATCAAGAGCAGATGTTAGCATTAGAAATCTAGAGATAACTTTATCCGATATGGAATTGCATGGGGGCCATGTGAGTCTTACCAAAGACGTTGAGATGAGTGGAAAAATGCAAGATGTTCCAACAAACGTTTCAATGGGTGGTGCGAAAGCGAGACACTTATTATCAAATCATACTGCGCGTGAAAGTAGTGTTGAATGGGAGTACTGGAAGAAAATATGTCAATGCACAACTTTAAAAAATTCACGCCATGGCGGAGCAAAGGGTCTTAGTAATGCATTGGTTGAGATATTCCAATGGTTTTACAGAGGAGTTTTGGGCCAAGGACACTTTCAAAACACAAGAACTGAAGAGTTGAGTTCAATGATCTCCAATTCAAATTCAGTTAGAAAGACGACATGGCAATCCTCTAATGCTAGAACAAGGCATCAAGAATGGAGGATGTCTAGAGTCTGAGTTGGAAAGAGATGGATGCCGAGGACACCAACATCCAATGTTTTGGAAACCAACGCTAGAGAAGCTACGGAAACTGATGAGATGGAATAGAAGAAATTTATGTTGAATTGTAATTCGAATATTCCTTTGTGATAAATATTATTGTCGAATTGGATTGTTGTTATAAATAGAAATTGCTTTATTTTGTTTCATAATAATATCTATTTTTGAAAACACGCCCCTCTATATAAGAGTGGATTTTTTATTTTTGTTGTCACTTCTTGTTTTGTTGAAATTTCTTTCCTCGTAATTTAGCTTGTCTTGTTCAATTAGGCTACTAGTTTGCTGGTAAATTAGTGTTCTTAGTTGCATAACAATGTCGTCCTCTAAAATAGAGTTGGCTAATCTGCTAGCCCCCACACAGGGTTTAGATCAGTTAGATCTTATTTATTGTATGTTTACCGGTAGAACAGACACGCTTGCCACTCTACGGGCTAATATGGATGCATTCACATATATGAGTGAGTATATAGATGAAACTTTGAAGCCTTACGCCATACAAATTCTTGGCTCAACTATCATGTGGATTCCATATAACTTGTTTAGTTATATATGGAAAGGAGATAGACCCTTTATCGCTCGTCTCAACAGATTTATTAGTCACTTGGGTAACGATCATTACTTGGAGCTGACCAAGGATCAACTGAAAACTTTTGATCTTGAAAGTGTAGGAAAGAAGTTTCTATCCAGTGAGATTACTATTATTTTTTTTCTTAATGAGTTTCCAGCGACTGTGGCCAGCAACGAACACAATCCTAGTGAGTAGGTGAACGAGATGCACGACCTGGGTGAAGAGAAAGATTTATCCACGGAGCATGACACAGTCTTGGCTGCGCAAGAGGCAACAAGTGCATCCACATCAATGGAGCCAGAAGATATAGATGAGTCCAATGATGTTGTGCTTTGTATCCATGGCCTTGCTCCAATCATCATTGATGGGCAGGACTATGTATTCATGCATGACTTGCAACATATTCTCGGCTTGCGAGAAGATGAGATGCTGGCAGCATTGGTAAATTTGTAGAATGGCAGTTCCACTTTTGACCACACCCAGTCCGATGACATGTATGAGAAGCTGATCGGGCATGACACGGACACCACCGAGCAAGCATTGGCAGGAGTGCTTTGCCAATTGAAAACGCTTCAACCACCACCAGTTCAAACGAGACCATTCGAGGTACCTGAAGGGAAAACTGCTGACGTGAAGTACAAAGGCAAAGGAATTCAGCTTGCACAAACCAAAGACATTGATGAAGGGACCGAGGCAAGTCTAACCCAACAATTTAACTTGTGTATTTTTGTTATGTTTGTTTGTCTTCATTATACTCAATTTGCAATAATTTGAACCAAATGCAGGACGCAGTGGAAATTGATGCATTTGCTATGCGAAGGGGTGGCGTTCGGGAGAAAGTTGAAGCAGGAACTCTGGACAGATCTACGGCCCACTACATTGGGAACTTGCCCAACAACTTTATTTTCTGCTTCAGCAACAAGTACAGCCCAGATGTACCGACAGAGCTTCTTAAATACAAAGCACTCTCCAAGCACATTGGTGAGGTGGAGTTGTCACCGTCAGCACCAAAGGCTTATTGTGTCCTTAGAAAAGCCGTTTTGAATGATTTCTGTCCTGGATTCGAGACCCAACTCATTCTCTCTCGTTTAATTGGCCCTTATGAGAATGAGAGTGATGCTCCTAAATTAGCATTAGAAATGTTAAATCCAGAACTGTCATCAGAAAAGCGATCAGAGAAGCTGAAGTCCTCTCTGAAGGAAATGGATCGAATGTGAATTAAAATTTTGTCATTTTTTTTCTTGTGGACTCTCCTAATTCTCTGTTGTAATTATATGATGTGCTCATTGAATTTAGAATTTAAAATTTTTTTCTCTGATAAAAATTTCTTGTCTTTTCTCCGTGGCATGAAAATCACGCCAGGGCGTGACTAGGGGCCGTTTGACCTGGTTAAACGGGCCTTGGTCACGCCTGGGCATGATTTTCACGCCAAGGCGTGACCAAGGCATGATTTTCGTGCCTTGGCATGATTTTTGCACCTTGGCGTGATTTTTATGCCAAGGCAAGGAAACCTATGCTTAACTACAACATGCTTAAAGAAACTACCATTCCCATAGTACTGAAAATTTTAAATCACTGCATTCACATAGATGGTATTAAAATTTTCAAATCACTGCATTCACATAAACAGTACCGAAATCAGATATTAAACTCAATCACAACAATTTGGCAAAAGTCAATCCAAGCATATGTCGAAGATCTTCTAGGTTGCACTCCTTATTTATATGAGTTTCTTGTATTTCATTATAGGGCAAATGTGTAGATATCTCCACTTCTTGCTGATTCGTCTCCGCATCCAGAGGGTCCCATCGGCCATGACCAAACTTATATCGCCTATAGATGAAACTTAAGGAGCATGTTTGACGTGAAATATGATACCTTATGGTCATTGTTTCAAAAGAGAGCTTACACTTATTAAATCTCCTTTATGCTCCATTTCCTTTAAATCCCATGCGACAAATATGTTATCCAACAGTGATGATTCTGTTGCTTTCCAAGCCCACATCGTGTTTGTTTTCCTAAAGGGGACCGCCTTAAATATGGCAACAAATACGGTGATCGGCACAGAGATGCTCGTGTAGACTCGTTTGGATCCAAATGTTGGCTTCATATTACAAGTAATCTCTTTGAGAAGTTGCCTCTTTATTAATTCAATAGTCAGTTGGTCAACATATGGTTAGTCGTGAGAATCGATTGTTGGCTCAGAAATCGGTGCTAATTTGCCTTGGCCAAAGTTTTTTTTTGGAACTTCGTACATGTGATTGTAAAAGAAAATGCCCATTTTGATCAGGGTAGAGGATGCCAACCCACCATATATTAATTCTCCATATTTGGCATGTATGGTGGAGAATTTTCCAGTGAAGGACTTCACATTTTGCCAGTCGAAGCTATTTGAAGGAAAGACATCTGCACCAGACATTAATGCAACATTATTATCCATTACAATGACATAATAATAATTCAAACATAATAGTTAACACAAAAATAAAAGAGGTGAGACCTACAATGTGACTGTATGATTCTATTAGCAACAACAACATCCAATAAAATATCTCGACGCATGTATACGTGTTGCACATTTGCAAGGTATTCGCCATTTTGGTCGATCTTGAAATCGTGGATCCTTCCTTTCCAATGGTAGTCTTGTTTGTTTCGCTTCCTCTTTGCAACCTTGTGAGTTCCTTTGACCGATGGTTGCATGTAAACCCAGTCAAAAGTTGAAAATGTATGGGGCACCCAATGCTCATTGGAATCTTTGATGTGTGCAACAATGGAAGCTAGTTGATTCTTGGGCTTCCTTGATTGAGTAGAGGCCATAATGGATGATGTAATGATAATGTAGGATATGCAAAATAGTGTGTGAGATCTTCAGATAAGGTGAACCAAAATGAAAAAAATAGAATATTTGTGGAGTATACAGAATGAGAGAGAGAGAGAGAGAGAGAGAGAGAGAGAGAGAGAGAGAGAGAGAGAGAGAGAGAGAGAGAGAGAGAGAGAGAGAGAGAGAGAGAGAGAGAGAGAGAGAGAGAGAGAGAGAGAGAGAGAGAGAGAGAGAGAGAGAGAGAGAGAGAGAGAGAGAGGTCGTTTAGAGAGAGACTACAAAATGAGAGAGAGATGAGAGATACAAGGTTGTGAACATTCAAAATTTGAAATAAGAACTAGGCTCACTTAAGATATGGATGCTAGTAGATAGACAGGCTAGTTGATGTTAACTTGTAGGCATAGTTATTGCTTTATCTAGGGTTAATGTTACAGGTGTCCTTTGTGGGCCCACACTTGATTTAATTTGCACCATTGAATTTGCCATGTCATATGGACCATTCCCTCTGAGTTGTCAATATTCTATTGGGACACGCGTCATCATTAACACTAATTATAGTTAGTGAAGAGGCCTTTTTTGAGTCCAAAAAGGGCCCTAATGAGCAAAGCGACTTGGATCATGTTTGGCCATCGTTGCATCCATCTCATCCATCTCCTCCTCTATTGGTGCAAAAATAGCTCGATAAAATGACACAGCTTCGAAAGACTTTCAGATTCATAAGGGACTTGCCATCACGTCAGTCCAAGCATCCCAATGGCCGCATTCATTAATGATTGATGATGATGTTTTGATGTGACAACAGTCCTTGTAAAGCATCGCAATATGATGCCAATCATGTGAAAGATCTCCTGGATGTGAGCCAACTCACCTCTCCTTGAAGTATGGGTCTTGGGCATCTGCCTTTAGCTGTGAGGTACCACAGAGCTGGTCATCCTTGAGACTAAGGTGAAAACCCCAAGGTTTTACCCGTCAATTATCCTGATAAGGTATCCATATGTAACCTTACCAGATGGATTTTCACCCAAAACATTAATAAAAAAGAAGCCCTTTTCCCTTCCAATGTGGTGCACTAAATCTTGTGATTTTATTGTGCCTAAATAGTTGATCAAAACAACCAATAGATAACACTACAACATTTTGGATGTTTTTCAACCCTATTACTAAGGCTTTCATGAAGAATTTTTTTTTGAAAAAAGATCACAAGCCTCGGTATACACTAGGAAGTATGCCTTGGAAGGAGATCCTCGATAATTACCTTGGTAATTGAGGCTTTTTCATCTAATTTTTGCTTTGTTGATAGCATGTATAAATCGAGAGATATACTAAGGGAGACAAGAAGTTTGCAAAGAAAGGATTCCACGAAAATCTGGATCGCTTTAAACAACAACGAGAGGCGACTAGGAAGTGACTGGAGACTTTAGGGAATTTCTCACCTTGGGAGTGAAGGCCAAGGTTCTTCGAGGGACTTTGTTATAACCCTATCAAATGGCTCCATTCCGCCCTCACGGTTTGGACTTGAACATTCATGTAAGAGACTTAACAACAAACATGCATGAGTTGCCTTATGCGAGTGATCACACAACCAACCTACTCATCCTCCACTATGTGAGCGCGATGGTCACGTTATCACTTGCATGAGACATCCTACGGAATGATAGGATGTCAATGAGTAGTTCATAATTGACAAATAAAAAATTTGCAAACATTTAAATTACATTACATGCAATTGAAGATTCATGTAGAGGACTTAACTCAAACAAACTGAGTATATTTATACATAAATGTTTCAATTACAACATATATCATAATGAAACACCTAATCATAAGATCCAGCTAAATCGTCCTCGTCCTGGCCATGGTCATCAGACTCATGTGACTGCGATGTATGAGACTGAGAATGCCATGCCTGTGAAAGATTCAACTAGTTTGATCATTTTGTCAATGTTTTCATATTTGGCATATTGAGGCCAAAACTTGTTTTCAACTTAGAGATTGACTTTTCAAAGTTCATTAGTCTAAATTTCATTTGAATAAATACTTTTTGAAAGTGTGGGAAAGTTTGGAGGCCAGTTTTAGGAGATTCAAATTAGAATAGCTAGGTACATTGAATCTAGACCCAAAAATCGTAGGGTGAGCATTTTGGAGAGAAAGCCAAGTGGCCAACTAGGGTTTGGACCTACTGTAGATGGATGTAACGCGTGGAGAGAGTAATCTTCTCTCTTCTCTATCTCATTTCATGCTTATACATGGTTCTCTTGGGTTCTACTATCCATTGGTGCCCTATATTGGTGATTGCATGCAATTTTATGCGTAGAATAATCCATAATTGCTATTTTCGGTTTCACATGTGTGAATGATAGTAGCTTTCTACTTTTTTATGGAAAGAAATAGTACATAGTCATTTCATTCCATTTTGATCAAGTTCTATTAGTGTTTGCATCTCATTTTGTGTGTAGATGTTGATTTTTCTACATTGGTGAGATTGGTAGTGTATTTCTCTTTCTAACCAAAGATCTTTCAAGTTGATTGGATCTTAAGGATCTGAAAACATTCACATGGTATCAAAGCTTGTGTTTTAGGTTATGGAGGAAATCAAATCTATTAATGCTTTGGTGAAGATATCAAGTCTAGAGCATGCTAGAGGGGATTCTACACCAAAATCAAGTTTTTTGCTTTTGTAGATGGAAATCGTTTAGATGAATCCAAGACAAATGATCGACAATCAGGTAAACAACATTCAAATGATCTTGGTGATAAAAATAGTTGCAACAGATCGAACCTCAACCTTCGAACTTCAGCTTGTTGATTAAGCAATTAGGGCTGAGTCACATTTGAACAACATACTAGGCAGCCATTAGGACAGAAAGTATCTCCAGCCATTGTTCCTCCATCAACCGTTCTACCTCTTCTTTCACGCAAGGCAACCAAGCAGATTCATGTTGGCAGCAGTTCATCCTGCTCATCATCTAACCAATGTTTTACAGCCAGCTAGCGTCTAGTATGCAAAACTCCTCAACAGCTGCCTATGGTCATTTTTCACCAGTGAACTCAAGAAGGGGAGCACTTCATATCTTAGTCAGATAAGACACCAAAACGCAGGCAGATAGGGCTGATTAAGAACCGTTTCTAGCGGTAGTGGTAGCATGTTTTTTTATGTTTTTTCTATGCAGATCTAGCAGCAACCTATTCGGATTTTCCAACATGTTTTAGCAGCAGACCTTGCTAGCCAACAATGCATTTCTTTCTCCTATCATTGGCAGTTTACAGGACAATTTGCGGCCACCATCACACCATTTCCTGTTAAAATTGAAAAACAATCCATATTGATTTCTTGGCTTGCTACAAATGTTGTACCATGCAAGTATGTAGCTCATAAATTAAAAATGCCAAGTTTGGCCTAGATAAAACTCGAGCTACATGGTTTTATAATATCTAGATTGATGAATACACCTTGCATATAGTTTGTAGACATAGAATTAGCAAAGTCATGCTTGTAAAAACTCGTGGCAATTCACATGCATTAATTGTAAGTGATCCATAGTGACATGCAAGGCATGCACAAAGTGTAATGGACACATACATGATGATTTGGACATTCTTAGTTGTCAAGGATATTACTGGCAATATAGTTAGTTAATTTGCAAGCAATCTATCATCAAACAGATAAGCAGTACAGAGAGATCACACACCAACCCAAGAGAACACTTCTGAACTATATTTACAAAAGAGACTGAAAGATATATATACACAGTCTAATTTTTGTGGGGTATCGCTGCATGATAGTTCGGTCCCCGTTACGGGACGCGTGTCCCAATTTACACTATGTGTATCATCAAACTATCACACATGCATACTATCACAAAGACAGTAAAAAACTTGAAATCACTGCTGAACATGGAAAGTCATGAACTATGAGAGAAACTCGGGCTTACTTATTCTAACACTCTCCCTTAAACCCTAGTTTATCTTTCTTACAAAGAGTTTTTCTCTAAAAAACTCAAACTTATCAGTACTTAAAGGTTTAGTGAATATATTAGCTAACTGATTCTCTGTCTTACAATGCACTATGTCTATTTCATTAGATAACAACTTCTCTCTAATGAAATGATACTTAATTTCTATATGCTTCGTGTGTGAATGAAATACAAGATTTTTAGCTAGCTGTATGGCACTCTGATTGTCACATTTGATCATAGTAGGCTTATTCTGCAGAATTACAATGTCTTCTAACATTTTTCTTAGCCAAACTGCTTCCTGCGTAGCTGAACATAGTGCTTTGTATTCTGCTTCTGTAGTAGAAAGAGCAACTGTGTCTTGTTTCTTACTTGACCAAGAAAATACACCATTACCAACATGAAATACATAACCTGTGGTAGATCTCCTGTCCTCAATACAGCCTGCCCAATCTGAATCAACAAAGCCCCGTAAAATTGGTAAAGTATGCTGCCTCTCATATAACTGGTAAAGTATGCTACCTCTCATATAACTGGTAAAGTATGTTGCTTCTCACATAACAAAGAATTCTCTTTGCTGCTTTCCAATGAATCTCTCTAGGAGTAGCCATGAATTGACTTACAACGCTTACAACATAACTTACGTCAGGACGAGTAGTTGTGAGATAAATCAGTGAACCAACTAATTGAAGAAATAAAGTGGCATCAACTAGTACACTCTCATCCTGATTAGATAGTTTCTTACCAACCTCCACAGGTGTGGATACTGGCTTGCTGTCGCACATTTTGAAACGCTTCAAAATCTCATTCACGTACTTTGTTTGTGTTAGTGCGATGCTATTGCAACCTTGCCATACTTCCACTCCCAATCAGTAGTGCATCAAGCCAAGATCAATCATATCAAAACTAGAGGATAAGTCTTTCTTGATTGCACCAATCAACTCATCATCATTTCATGTGATTATGAGGTCGTCTTATCACAATCAGTGTGATACTAGAGTCACGAGCAAAGTAGTAAAGATTGAAATCTGAAGAAGTGCGTAACAAACCTCTAGAAAGAGATGCTCATCAAAGTGGCTATACCAAGCACGTGGTGCTTGTTTCAATCTATACAAGGCTTTCTTCAGCTTGCACACTTTGTCTTCCATGCCACGTGTCACAAAGCCACTAGGTTTCTCCATGTACACTTCTTCTTCAAGTTTACCACTCAAAAATGCAGACTTTACATCCATCTGATGTAGATTCCATCCAAATAGTGCCACCAAAGCAATCACCATGCGAAGTGTATTCCAGTTGGCCACAGGAGAGAAGGTCTCTTCGTAGTCAATGCCCTTACTTTGCGCATAGCCTTTCACTACAAGCCTTGCTTTGTGTTTTGCAATAGTTCCATTGGCATTGTACTTTGTCTTGTATACCCATTTGTTTCCAATGGGTCTTTTGCCCTTTGGAAGATCCACTATCTCCCATGTGTCATGGTGTTTGATGGAATCAATCTCCTCCTGCATTGCTTTTTGCCATATCTCCTGATTTTTGGCCTCCTCAAAGCAAGAGGGTTTAGTAGATGAAATAATATCACTCATAAGTGCAAGATTTACCTGAAACTTGTTAGGTTCCTTCCTCTCTCGTGTGGAATGCCGCAACTCTCCCTCCTTGCTAGGCTCGGCAATTTCCCCTTCCTTGTCACTCATGAGTTTAGTATACCATTTGGGTAACTTACGTTGAGGTGATCTGGTACGAGGTGAATAGGAATCCCATGGTGCATCCTGCTCCTTTCTTTTATCACCTGCTACCTCAGTCTTTTCCAATCCAATAGATTTGTTTCTTACTCTCCATCTCATCTCTATGGTGGGAGGAGTACCACGTCCCTCATCATCATCATGAATGATCTTCCTGTGGTGGTAGAACTATTTCATCCTCTTTGAGAAGCTTGCATGGCTCATCATTATTCTCTTCTTCATCCCCAAATCTATGGATTTCATCAAATAAAACAACACGGCTTATGTGCACGCGTAGCCCCTCTGGATCATAACATCTATATCCCTTAGTTTGTTCATTATATCCTATAAAAATGGACTTCAAGGACTTTACCTGCATTTTGGCTCTCTCGCTCTTAGGTATGTGAACATACACTCAGCATCCAAATACTCGCAGCCCATCCATCTTAGGCTTCTTACCAGTGAATGCCTCCTCGGGTGTGCAATTATGTACTGCAAATGTAGGGCTTCTATTTTGTAAGAACACAACAGTTTTGACAGCTTCTCCCCATAAAGAATCATTAACTCCCATATGTGTCATCATTGCCCTAGCTGCTTCGACAATGGTACGATTTTTTCTTTCAGCTACCCCAATTTGTTGAGGTGTATCCACTTGTGCAAACTCATGTTTAATGCCATGCTCCTTGCAAAAGTCAATAAAATCTGTGGAATGATACTCACCACCATGATGTGCCCTGAGTACCTTGATCTTAGCACCTGACTGATTTTCAACCAATGCTTTGAAGCTTTTAGAGCATCTAAATGTGTCAGACTTCTACTTAACGGTGTAGATCCAAGTCTTTCGTGAGTAATCATCAATGAAGGTTAGCAAATAAAATGCTTTACCAATAGACATTACCTTCATTGGCCCACATAAGTCAGAGTGTATAAACTCAAGCACTCGTTTTGCCCTTGTTGCTCCTTCTTTGTTGAACTTCTTCCTGTGTAACTTGCCTAGCACGCACTCCTTGCAAATGGACTCTGCTTTGTCATCCAAACTAGGTAGACCTGTTACCATTTTGAGCTTACGAAGTAGCCTCAAGCTTTTGAAGTTCAAATGCCCCATGCGCCTATGCCATAAATCACTTTGTGATATAGATGTAGATGCTAACACATTGCATTTTGTAACAACAACATGTAACTTGTACAAAACCTTGAAACCCCATTTCACATCCTTGATCTGGCATTTTTTGTCGTTGAACTCCACCTTCAACTTATGATCTATCATTATACCAACAGATAAAAGACTCTTCTGAAGGCCAGGAACATAGAGCACATTTTCAATTACCTTCACATGTCCATCAGGAAATTAAATAGGCACTGCCCCAACTCCATGGATTTGACACTTGTCGTTGTTCGCCTGGGCAACTCTATCTCCATCATCAGTAAGCTCCAGATTTTTAAATCATGATTTGTTGCCAGTCATGTGTCTCGTTGCTCCTAAGTCCACGTACCAATGTGTATAATCAATGGAATGTTGTGATGCTAATGTTGTCGCAAATGCCATGCCTTGATCTTTGTTATCGATATCATTCTCTTCTTCGACAAAATTGGTCAGCTGCTTCACTTTGTCCCTCTTAATATCCGCCTTCTTTTTGTGACAATCTCTTGTCCAATGTTCACGCTTTTGGCAATAAAAATAGTTTCCTTTCTTCTTCTTGCCTGATGTGGATCCTTGATTGTCATCCTCCACATTCGACTTCTTGGATTGCTTCTTGTATTTATGCTTCCATACTGAATGGCTTGAGAGATGACTATAATAATCTTGTTCAGTCTTTTGCTATTAAGGAGGAGTTGCCTAATCTAGAATTTTTTGAAGAATCTAGACAAAGCTATAAACTCTCCAGGATGAACAAACTTGAATATGGTGGAAGTGACAAAGCCCTCTTTGTCAAAGGCAAGCAGAAAGGAAGGAGTAAGGCCAGTTCTCTCAAGCATCCAACAAAGACAAAGCTAGAGATCGAGACAAAGATGGTGAAGAGGATGATACATCTCATCCTTCTAACTCAAAGACCAAGAAGAAGAAAGTGAAGTGTTTCTTCTGTGACAAAAAGTGGCACTATGCCTCTAATTGCTTTAAGAAGAAAAACCAACTCAAGCAAGCTAATCTCTCCAAAGAGATTGAAGAAGATTCTGTTGCAAGTGATGGAGAAGGATCACTCATGGTGTCTAGTTTTTCATCATCACCTTTCAAGAAAGATGGAGCTTGGTACATAGATAGTGGAGCTTCTTCATATATGTGTTGTTCAAAGAAGTCATTTGACTTAACCTTACCTTACAAAGGACTCAAGAGATCTATTTATATTGCTAATGATCATGAGTGCCCAATAGAAGGAATTGGCAACATTCCATTGAAACTTGCTTCTTCAAAAGTTCTTGCACTTTCTAATGTTCTTTTTATTCCAAAACTCACAAAGAACTAATTAGCATGGGAAAGTTGCTTGATAATGGTTGTGATGTAAAGTTCAACTCCAATACTTGTTTTATCAAGAAAAATGATGAGATCCTTGCTAATGGATCTAGATGTGGTGGAATTTTTAAGTTGAATTCTTATGAGAATGCAAATCTTTGTGAAGTTGCTTTGTTATCTAAGGAGGAGCTGTGGCATAGAAGGTTGGGTCATCCTAACTTTAGATCTATGTCTTCTATGGTCAAGAAAGTGAAGGCTATCGGTCTTCCAAAATCTCTTTCCAAAGATTTCAAGCCTTGTGAGGCTTGTGCCATTGCAAAATCTCATAGAAAGCCGTATCAGAAGTCTTTTATAAAGACTAGTCATCCTTTGGAGCTTATACACTCAGATGTACATTTTTTCTCTTCTAAAAGTATTGGTGGTGCAACATGTTTTGTCATATTTATTGATGACTTTACTAGATTTACTTGGTTGTATCTACTTTCCTCAAAGGCTATGGGCTTTTATCACTTCCTAATCTTCAAAGCTTATGTTGAGAAACTGTTTTCTTTCAAAGTTAAAGCTTAAGATGTGATGGAGGAGGTGAATACATCTCCAACAAGTTTCATGATTGTTGTGAAGGTGAAGGAATAAAGAGAGAGTTTTCTTGTGCTTATTCTCCATCTCAAAATGGAGTAGTTGAGAGGAAAAACAGATCTTTATGTGAATGTGCTGAAGCAATTTGAGTAGTAGCTTCTTTGCCTATTGAATATTGGGGTGAAGCTATAAATTGTGCAAACTATTTGTGCAATAGATTACCTCACAATGCACTCCTTGGAAAATCACCTTTTGAAGTCTTGTTTAAAAAGAAACCTAAGGTAGATCACCTCAGAGTTTTTGGTCGTGCTTGCTTTGTTAATGTGCCCTTGGAAACAAGGAGAAGAGATGATCCCAATTCTGTTAAAGGAATCATGGTTGGATATGCATCCAACAAGAAAGTTTACAGAATCTATGTTCCGCCTACCTCAACTATAATTGAGAGTAGAGACGTTATATTCCATGAAGATCAAAAATACATTTTTGAGGAGGTCGAGTTCAAATATTCTCACAAAGATACTCCAATCATCAATCTTGAAGACTATCATGGAGAGATGGGGCTGAGAATTGAGGAGGAGTCACCTCAAATCTTTTCGCCAAGGAGATCTCAAAGAGAAAGATCCGAGCCTAGAAGGCTTACCTATGAAGATAGAGGCAAGCAAGTGGAAATCAACTCCACTAATTGTGCTTATTTCATTTCTCATGAGGAGCCGAAGGATGTATATGATGCTCTCAACTCGAAGGAATCGTACCTTGCCATGAAGGAGGAATATGATGCTTTGATGGCCAATAAGACATGGGAGCTTGTGGATCTTCCATCCAACAAGCACACCATTGGTTGCAAGTGGGTTTTTCGAATCAAGTATAATCAAGATGGCACAATCAACAAGTACAAGGCTAGGCTTTGTGCTAAAGATTTTGCGCAAGTTTATGGACTTGATTATGAGGAGACCTTTGCTCCAGTTGCAAAGATGGTATCAATTAGAATCATAATTTCTCTTGCTTGTTTTTTTCAATTGGCAAGTTCTTCAACTAGATGTCCCTAATGCATTTCTAAATGGGTATCTAGAAGAAGAGATTTATATAGATTAGCCTATTGGGTTCATCCATGACAAATAAAAAGTTTGCTTGCTCTTCAAAAGTTTATATGGATTGAAGCAAGCTCCAAGGTCATGGTATTCTCACACTCTGAACTTGACTTGTTCACCATCCAACTTGAAACACAAGTGGACCACATGAGATACAAGACTCACACCGAAGAAACCTCACTGCCACCATGAGATCATCATTATGGTAGATGCAAAAGCTATTGATACACCTATGGAGTCTCATGTAAAGCTAACTATAAGAGGTAATGGAAGATCCTTTGAGGACATTACTCTCTATAGGAAGCTAGTTGGTTCACTCATCTATCTAACCATTACTAGACCTGATCTAAGCTATTGTGTTAGAAGATTGAGTCAATTCATGCAAGATCCTAGTGAGGAGCATTGCAAGCTAGGAAGGCGAGTTTTGAGGTACATCATTGGAACTCGAGATTTTGGCATATTGTATGAGGGATCATCACCTAATATTTTTGGATTTTCAGATTTGGACTATGCTAGAGATGTAATGGATAGGAAATCCATTAGTGCTTATTGTATTTTCATAGGTGATGGAGCTATATCATGGATGTCAAAGAAACAAGCCACTATCTCATTGTCATCTAGTGAGGCCGAGTACAAAGCTCTTACACATTGCACAAAGGAGATGGTATGGATCAAGATGATGATCAAGGATCTTCACTTGCTAGATTTTTCAGAGAGCCCAATCATCTTTTGTGACAGCCCAAAGAATGGTATCCAATCCTATCTTTCATGCTAGGAGCAAGCATATTGAGATACAATATCACTTTGTGAGGGAGCAAGTCATTGCAAAGGAGGTGGAGCTTCAACATGTGTCTTCAAGGAAATGTGTAGCTGATATCTTCACCAAAGCATTGGAAAAAGACTTGTTCATAAAGCATAGGACTTCACTTGGAGTGCTATCAAAGTCTATGCTAAAACTAGTTGAAGAGGGAGTGTAAAAGATTCAACTAGTTTTCTCACATTTTGCTATATTTCCATATTCGGCATATTGAGGCCAAAATTTTTTTTAGAATAAGAGATTGACTTTTCAAAGTTCATTATCTAAATTTCATTTGAATAGACACTTTTTGAAAGTGCGGGAACATTAGAATGCAAGTTTGAGTAGATTTAAGACCATAAATGGATTTACAAAAGATCCACAAGAGTGATTGGATGCTTGCTTAACAATCTATCATAGAACTAGACATAAAAAAAGTTGATCTAGATTGGCAATTTGACTAACAACAAGGCATTGATCAACACTGAAATCTGAACCCACACATGCAAGCCACAGGCTGTTGTACGGCCTGCAGACTGATAATGAAATAGAAATCAATTTGGTTTCATTTGGATCACAAAAACTCAATGTATATAGTGAACTAGCTTGAGATTGCCAATAAGCTCCAAAGATAATCTATCTTCTCACTATGGGAGCTTGGAATACATAGCAAATTCAACTCCCTTTGTGAAGTTGGGTGGATTTTCAACATGTAATAAGGAAGTTAACTCAGCCTTTTTGCGCTAATCCTAGTCGATTTCCTTGTTAGCATCTGTACTGGCACAGAGAAAAATAAAAAGAGAGAAATAAAACTCCATGGCATGTGTTTTGTAAGTCCACATATGAGTGTCTGTTAATAAATTTCCGCCATGGCATGTGTTTTGTAAGCCCATGAGTAGAAGCTTAAATAATAATTAAAGAGCTTAAACTTAGATTTAAAACTTAGACTTAGGAAACTTAAGATTAGAAATATTTTGTCTTAAGTTTTCCTAAGTTAAGAAACTTTGAAATTCTAAATCCTAAGTTAGAAGTTCGAGAAAGGCTAGAAATAGATTAGTCCCATAAGTTAATGGATATTTATGGAAGACACTCCTTGCCATAAAAGGAGAGGTATTTGCCTTGTAAATAACACTTTGAGATTATGCTAAATTGCTCTCTATTTGAGAAGTCATTCTATTTCATTCTATTTCTCTGTGTTCCCATTGGAAGGTGCATAGCTTGAGGGAAGGTGCTCAGGCCTCCTTTTGCCTTCTTTCACTGGTTTTTTATTCTGGCATGTTTTTAATCGCTTTATGCTTAGTTTAGCCACAATATATCATTCTCAATCCCTTTGGGTGTTAATTTAGGATTTAGTTTAATCACCTTGCTAGTTGGGTAAGCCTTAGTAAGGTTTTGTATTTTGTCATCTTAGATAGTTTCATTTCCATTTCGAGCACTAGTTGGGTAAGCCTTAGTGCCTCCGTCATTGTTTTATTTTTGCATTTTTGTTTGAAGCTTGGTAGGAACTTAGAAAGTGGACGATTGGAGGTTCATTATGTCACTCATTCATGATCAAGTCATCAAGTGATGATGGCATCTTATGGGATGGTGATCTATGGCACCGGCAGTTCCAGGCATCTCGACGTATAAATTCAAGATAAGTCTAATTAAATGTGAAGGATTTCAGATCATTCAAGATCCAATCCATGTCCTTGATCTTTAATTACAAAAAAGAGCAAACCAACAATCTTGCCAATGTATAAAAATCAGCATCTACATACAAAATGAGATGCAAACTCTAAGAGATACTAATCAAACATGAACCAAAACATAAAATATAGTTTTTTCTTCCGTACAATTATAGTACCCTATTGTATTTCACACATGTGGAACCGAAAATAGCAATAAATGATCATTCTACACATAGAATTGCAAGATAACATCATGATAGTGCACTAATGAGCAGTAGAACCCAAAGAGAACGATGTATAATGATGAAATGAGAGAGAGAAGAGAGAATATGTGTCTCTCCATGAGTTTTCTCTTTTTATAACAGTTCCAAACCCTATTTGGCCACTTGGCTTTTCTTCCAAAATGTAAACCCTACTATTTTTAGGTCTAGATTCAATGTACCCAAAGTTCAAATTTGAATCTCTCTCAAAGTTGACTACCAACTTTTCCACACTTTCAAAAATTGTTTCCAGATGTATTTTAAACTAATATAACTTCAAAAAGTTTATCTTTTGAGTTTTGGCCTCATAATGACAATTTACCAAAATATGACTAAACTTGTTGAAATCTCTCACACTCCCTCTTCAACTAGTTTTGGCATAGTTTTAACCAAACTACTTTGATCCAACTTTAGAATGATCTCCATACTAAGTATAGATCTCCTTTCTAAAATTCTAAAGTAGTCTCTATAATTGATATAGAGTATAGTATCCAAATTGGATGCTTCACTATTTCTTACATCAATTTTACACATCAAGGTATAACTAGAACATGAAGAACCAAATAGAGTGTGAATGAAATGATTCCGCCATGCTTCAAACTTTGAACTCTCTAGAAAATTATAGCAACCAAACAATAAATGTGAGTGATGACCATTTGCTTGCTTGTCTCCTCCAACTTTGTCCTTTCTTGATATGTCTCTACCATAAAACTCCATGAATGAGCCTCCATCTCCATCTTGCCACAAGAAACCATCAAACCTTGAAAATCCATGAATGGGTGAGTACATTAATGATGCAAATCTAGCACCACATGACTCCATAAACCAAGTAGGTTGTACTAGTCCATCTTCAAGATCTACTTGACACAAGAAAATGACCATGAATTAACCAAAAATTGACAATCTCCAAACATTGGCATCAAGTAGCTCAACACTTGAGAACTTGGTCATGGATGAGTGATATAATGAACCTCCAATAGTTTCATTTCCATCAGCAAAACCAGTCAAGAATTCTAGTACAACTCCAACAATAAGCTATTGCAAGACAATGTAGCTAGTTTGTCCATACCTTGACAATTTGCACACATCCACATGAAATAGCTCAAACATGAGATAGAACAAGTAAAGTAAACTTGAACAACACTTCTTTGCTACTCCTTTGACCTTACTTGAGTTTAAAGACTCCTGAAAAAATAGATCCATAACATCTTTGCCAAATAACTTTCCTTTGGTGCTTTTGACTAGCTCGAAATTGCCACCTTTCCTTTTGTGTCATTGAAGCCCTTTGAGACCAACATCTTGATCTTCCTCTTGACCATCAAAGTCACTGAACAAACTTTGTTTTCCAGATCCATTACTTGTTTTTCTAGTATGAAAACTATGAAAACCACTATCCACTTGCATAGCATCATCTACACAAGAAGATTCTCCAAAACATTTGAGTAAAGCAAAGTGAGTCGCTTCAAAAGATATCAAAGATATGAATATCTTCAGACCTGAACCTCTGGAAATACTCCCTCTCAAACATATGATCTAGATCCAACAAGATCTCATCAATACTTGATCTCGAATTTTCACAAAGGTTAGTGAAAACAATGTCATTGGTGGCACCATCATAAATCAAAAGATAGATTGCAAACTTTCCATCCAATAAGCTCACCAATGAGATCTCCCTTGCCTTGAAGAAATTGCCTCTCGATTTGCTCCATGTAGTCTTCTCCAACCAACCTTTTGCCATCTTGATCATGAGTGATCAATTCACAATCATAGAAACCTTTGAGTTGATGAAGAGATGTGAGATCCATGCCTTGGATCTTCCCAAGAACCAATCTTCCATTGCTCTTTTCTTCATATCACTCCCTCTTAATGATTGCATCATAAGAAGTAGAAATCTCAAAAACATTTGAAGCCATGAAAAATATGATTAGTACCTTCAACATAAGGATGACTGAAGTACTCTCTTTTTTCAAACAAGAACTTCTACTCAATGTTTTAGGTAATGACTCATATGATAATGATTCTTCCTCACTGTCATTCACAATGACATCATTCAAAGTACCTCCTACTTTGAAGACTTCACACACTTCTCTTTTTCTTGACTTGTGAGTATCTCCCTTACCAAGTCTCTTGATAGAACCATTTGATCTACTATCTTTATGAAGACATGTGACTCCACTTGCTGCAAAAATGACTTTCTTGGACTCATCACAAAGAATGTAGAAGAACCACCTCCTTCATGCATGCACCTAGCAACATCTTTTTCCATATGATCAAAGAAATCATTAACAACAATTCCAAGGAATAACCTTCACTTCCATTGATGAAGTTAGCTCTTTCCTTACCTTTTGCATGCTTGCACTTGCCATGAAGAACCATTGAAACACCATCAGTATCCTCATATCTAGCCAAGTTAGCACAAAGATGAACATTTCCAAGAAGCATATTAGATCTCGACCTAGATCTAGCATAAGGAAGCTTTTTAGACTTTGCATAACTTCCACCAATCCTATTGATGCTAAAAGGAAACTTTGGAAAGTTGAGACCAATCTCCTTTTCCATTCCATCCTTTTTGTTAGCCATAACAAAAGCATCAAGCTTGAAAAGTCTACCTTGTCTATTGCCCTAACAACCAAGATTTTTTCCTTTGTAATGAAACAAGCATCACCACCAAACTTTACCATGTATCCTTTCTCTATCATTTGACCAACACTTAGCAAATTCTTTGAAAGTGAAGGAATGTAAAGAACAACATCAAGTCTTGTTTTCCTATTAGTAGAGAGACCAATAGGAATTGTACCAATACCTTCAATCAAACACTCACCACCATTGGCCATGTGAATTGCTTTCTTGGCTCCATATAAGTAAAGAACTCCTTGTGACTAGTCATGTGTGAATTAGCTCCACTATCAATCCACCATGAATCTTTGTCACCGTCACAGACTTGAAGAACACATCAAAAGAGAATCACAACCACCTAGATCCTCATCATCAGTAGTAAAGTTGATTTGCTTGCTACCTTCATCTCTTTGTTTCTTCAAAGATTCATTTGCAAAATGCCCTTTGATTCCACAATAAAAGCATTTTAACTTAGAATTATCTTTCTTTTTGCCAAAAGAGGAAGTCTCACCTTGATCTCGCCCTTTAGACCACTTGCTTTTGCCTTTGCCCTTGAACTTGCTTTTGATGAATATAGCCTCCTCTTCATAATGAGATATTGATGTAGATCCACCTCCTCTTGATTGAAGTTGTCAATTTTCAGAGAAAAAGAACAATTATGATTGTACTTATCAATCATCAAGAGTTATTGATTTCTTAATCCAAAGATCTATCAAGTTCTAGGTGTTAGACCTTGATCTAGATGCTTTACACTATGATTTAAGCAAGAGCAATGGATCAAATGATTAAAAACTTTGAGGAGCGGCCTCACATGTGTGGAGGACAGTACCTGTACGACCTGTTTATAAAGAGTAGAGTACTCAAGCTACATGAGAGAGACTCGAATTCCTACAATGGAGTTGCATGGAAAGTCCACTTAACTGAACTAATTCACCTACCAAAGATCCACATGTGTAACTGCATGCATGGATGTTGCATGTGCTGCATGTCAACACAAAAATCTGCCTAGACATGTGTAGATCATAGAAACCACTTTGCATGTTTCATGCACTGATGGCATGTGGCTTGCATGCATACAGTATGACATTGCATGCTATCTAAACTTCTGCATGTCATCAAAATTGAATCTATCTAACTCACATACCTTTTATGTACAATATGAAATTTAGTGGAAATAACCATCGACATGGCCCCAAACTCGAAATAGGAAGATAATATTTTAATAATCTTCACACTCCTCCTTAAAATTTATGTTCCTATCAACATAGACTTCAAAATTAGGCCAAGGTTAGACCTCATATTGATAAAGACATTCTGAGTAGTGGCTTGGTGATAAGATCTGCAACACAATTTGTAGAATCAACATGCTCTAGTGAGATCTCTCTCCCAATGACTTTTTCTCTTACAAAATGATGAGCTACTTCAATGTGTTTGCTCCTTGCATAAAAAACTGGGTATTTGCAAGAGCATGAGCAGAAATGTTGTCATTCTTGATAATTGGAAGATCTTCATCTGCATAACACTTTAGCTCCAAAAGTAGCCTTTTGATCAATAAAATCTCATTTGTTGTGGTTGTAAGAGATTTATACTCATCTTCACGGGATGATAAGGAAATAGTTGTCTGCATTTTTGATAGCCAAAAAACATCAAGTTGGAACATACTCCAATTGTGAAAACATGCCAGAGATATAAGTATTCGGATTGTTACCATCTTTGCAACTGGTGCAAAGTTGTCTTCATAGTCAAGACCTTTGATTTGTGAGTAGCCTTTGGCACAAAGTCTTGCTTTATACTTATTGATAGATCCATCATGATTATACTTAGTTCTGAAAACCCACTTACATCCAATCACATGGATGTTGTTTGGTGGTTCCACAAGCTCCCATGTGTTGTTTGACATCAAGGCTTCAAACTCTAGCTACTGGTGCGGGATAGCTGCCGATCATTTAGCTATAATGGCTATCGACCAAAAAGTGGTGGGGCGTGACTGAGGCAATGTGCTGCTTAATGGTGAAGGCATGGATAGTTGGAGAGGTGTTCTATGTGGGCTGATTCTGTGATCGATCTGTATGGGCACGGCCAGGCAAAGGTCCGTTGGCAGGACCATCTCAAAGGGGGACCTTGTCTTTGTTTCCTGTTAGTAAACCTGCCCGAGTGTCTTGCTTGCATGTATTCGTGGTGAGTCTTAGTACTCGTGCTTTGTCTGGTTTGCATAATTGCTTGTGATACAAGGAGCTGATTGCTCGAGAAGGAACCTTTCTTTTGAAGGCTGACACCATCAAAACAAAGAGGACTACAGAATCTGTGGGACGGATTCGCAGTTCAAGTACTCGCACATGAACGACAACGAAATGACTCGATGTTTACAAAGGATGGATGGCTAGCCTGTTTCTTGGGTTAGTTTCATTTGCGACAACGCCCACCAGACGCAAGCAGGAAGTCAAAAGTTGGAAAGGTCAATTTCAGGGGAGATCTTCTATGGAGCAGTTGGTCTTCATTTGGGATGGCCACCGTCGGAACTGAAACTCACTGAGCATGGGTGATATCCAGTATCAGTTGGGTTTTTCCTCAAAGGGGAAAGACTAGGATCCTCTTCAGAGATTGGCAACAAGTTGGATCGAGCCATAATCCTAGCAGATGGGAAGCAAAGTGTTGGAAAGGCTTTGTGTCCAAAGAACTCTACTCTAAGTCCGGTCAGCTGATTTTATAAGCAAGAGGGAAACTATCACACACACCTCTCTCTTGGGGCAAATTTTGAATGAAAGTTGATCAAAACGGGGGCAAATTCAAGGTGACCTAGCCATACTCACACGAGGAGACTGGCGAACTTTGGACCTAATAAGTTGACAAGTTTTTGTTGCGGAATGGAAAGTTTGTTATAGGCTTTCTCTGGACCAACAATGATGAGGAAACATATGAGTACGCTGGCTTGTGTTACCTGTAAGTCAGCTAATCAATGAAGGAACTGTGAAAGTTGAGTCTTGCATGAGAGACTTGGTACTTCGAACGGACACTTAGGGGCAGTTCGTGTTGAGATTGGACTAGTGCAAACTCTGGGTGCATGCTTGGACACTCCTTGGGACACATACTCTCCACGAAGCATATCACCTGAGTCTAAGATACCAAAATGGTATGAAAAGATCATGAAGGACGCAAAGCTAAATCAACCAAGATCTAGCACACAAGAAGCAGTGAGAAGATCAACCCGGGAAAGGAAGTCTCCCAATTGCTATCATGTGAACTATGCCCTAATGAGTGATCAACCTTTGTGAGGCAAAGGATCACAAAGAATGGCAAAGGGCAATGGAAGAGGAGATGCAGTCCATCCATAGGCATGATACATGTTTATTTTTCTTAAATCATTGATGACAACAGTTGTTCTACACCATTGAAATACGAATAATGTTCCACGTACTGAAAAACATACCCCAAAGCAAGACTTACCTAAGTACGATGGTAACATTGATCCTCAAAGATTTCTTCAAGTCTTTGAGAATGCATGTGATGTCTATGGCGAGACATCACTGGAAGCCATGGTACAGCTCTTTTCAATGGCCATGATCGATCGAGTACGAGAGTGGTTTTTTAACCTTGATCGTGAAGATAAACGTGACTGGTCACTCTTGAAGGAGGCCTTTATCAAACGCTTCAAGCCATTTCACTTGATAGAAAGTCCTTTTGTCAAGCTAAGTAACATCAAAATGACAAAAGAACGAAAAATTACGTGACTATATTGAACGATTTAAAAGATTAAAAAGTCAGGCACAAGAACAACTTACTGAGTCTATGCTCATAATTTGGTTCCTCGTTGGACTCCCATGATGGATAAGACGTGAACTTTGTTCCAATGATAAATATACATCATTGAAACAAGCCATTTCTGATGCCATTCGAGAGGAAGACGAGGGCTCTGATGTCGATGAACCACATGAACGGAGGGCACATCGTGCTGTCCAAGAAGCTCGACCAAATGACGACACTCGAGAAAAGTTGTGGGAAAACATAGATGGAGTTGCTTAACCAGCAACACCAACAACAGATGGAGAAACTCACGAAAGAGTTTCAAAAACACTCTTAAGTCTATCCAGAGTTCGATGCTGGGTCAATTACCCTCTGGCCAGATCCACCATAGACGAGAGAACACATGGTGCCCTCATTGTCAAGGTGCACACACTGGCAATGAATGCCCTTCATACCAGTCAGTCCCAGATACTTCATTGATCAAATGTGACATCTGCGACTTTATGGGGCATACATCACTTTATTGCTATTATAACTCGAGGAACCAACCTCACAACCAGTCAGGGGGACATTACCAACCTCCTCGACAACCATTTGTTCACAGAACCAACATACGCACTATCCACCACGAAACAACCAAATCCATATACAAGAGTTGCCCAGACAACCTCGACATGAACCTCAGCCACAACTGGCACTCTTAGGACCACCTCCATGAGGACAACCCCATCTAAGAGCACAAAAACATCGCAATCCTCGAGAGTCTGCACAGACACATCTTGTTGAAAACTCCTATGATCACTCCTATCATCAAGATACAACACTTCCATCTGTTAGTTCTCAACAATATCAAACAGACAACTCATGCTCATGCAAACGAGATGAGTATTCCACACCACCAGAAAACCCAGCACAACTAGCCATCCAAGATGGTTACACTATCGCCATGGGACCAATGAGCAACCGCTGCTTTATTTGTGGCAAAACAAGACATTTCATGGCTGACTGTAAAGTTAAAAACCAATACCATGCTGAATGTCCCGACTGTGTACATAAACACAGTTTCAAGGATTGTCCTAAACAACCTAACATGATTCTCCTAGCACGTCATATCTCATCGAATCTATTAGAGTTCTCACTCAAGCACAATGCTAACAACAAGAATAGCAGCAAAACCATAGAAAATCAGCTAGCCCACATGGAAGCCATTTGACGGCTTCCACATTACCAAAAGACTACCTAGACCCAAAAGTGGAACAAAGGCAATACAATGAATTTCGAGATGATTTTTTGCGAGAGGAAGAACATACGGAAAGTCCATTATCAGCTCATATCCCCGAAAAGG
>CM055115.1:7787709-7837825 GCA_029204225.1 Diphasiastrum complanatum | reverse complement strand
ACGACCTCCTAATTGAAAAATTGAGTTTCATGTGCATACGGATGCATCAAAGTATAAGAAGGATTTTTCTATTTTGCCTCACTAGTCGACAACTCAATGATGCTGAAATCAATTATTCAATGGTTGAGCGAGAAGCCTTGACAATGGTATTTGCGGTCAAGAAATTTTGCCATTATCTTATGACAACTCACTTTGCATTCTACACTGATCATTAACCTTTGGTCTACTTAGTCAACAAAACCTGCAACATAGGGAGAATCATTAGATAATTACTCTTGTTGATGGAGTTCGACTTTCGAATAGTAGAACGCAAGGGCAAACAACATTATATGACGGATCATGTATCACGAATCAAATCAACGCAGAAGGATCCCCAACCTGATGATGAGTTACCGGATGTTGTTTTGTTTTACGTGGATGTTGTACTAGATTGGGCCGCATACATAGTTGAATATTTAATGCAAGGCCAACCTGATCGTTCACTATCCAAGGTGCAACAATGAAAGCTCGTACTTAAAGCTCACCCATATTAGTTAATTTCTGACTAGTTATATTTTTTACGAGGGGTGGACAACCTCATCGAAGATGTATCCTATTTCATGAAACAAGTTAGATCGTGTCCCTCTCGCATGAAGCAATGAGAGGTGGACACTTTGCAACGGACGTTACAGTATGCAAGATCCTACAATCCGGCCAACAATGCATAAAGATACTGAAGCATACATCAAACAATACGATGTATGTCAGAGGGCACGCAGATCAATGAAGACAAAGTATGAGCTGTTACATCCTGTATTGGCTCAAGCACCATTTAAGAAAGGGGACTCGATTATATCGGCTCTATTCACCCATCCGCTTGCAGTACCCAAGCCCGATATATTGCCGTAGCTACAGATTATCTCACAAAGTGGGTCAAAGCCCAAGCAGTGCACGTAGCAAATGCTAGGTCCACGACAAAGTTCTTTTATGAGAATATCATTGTGCACTTCGGATGCCCAATGGAGATAGTCAATGATTGAGGGACTCACTTTGTCAATGAGACCATCAAGGTCTTATTAGAAAAATTCTTTGTGATCCATCGTTTCAGCATACCTTACTATCCAAGAGGCAATATTTAAGCCGAATCTTCAATAAGATTATGTGTATCATTTTGACAAAGACCGTGGAAGCAAAAGTAGCACCGAACAAACGTCATTCCTAACTAGTGTATGGCCAAGATGCAATCAATGCCGGTGGAATTTCTCGTTCCATCTCTTCATATTTCCACAGTGCAATGATTGGATGATACTGAGTCGCTCCACCTTCATCACAAAGTGTACACAAGTTTTGTGCAAAAAACACTTGTTAGCGTTCCATGCCCTTGTTGCAGAAAAAATACATCGCAAGGCTTGGCATGATCATCATCTTCACAAGAAAAGATCTCAAATAAGGGAGATTTGGGTCCTCGTGGACAAGACAAAGGCAATCAAAGACAAACTCAAGTTCACAGGTGAAGGCCCTTACCGCATCACCGACATTCTATCGCAAGTAATCCCTATTTGTCAGGATTCGGAGGATTAATGTATTGAGCGCTACCATCTCGATAAATTACCCTCTTCCCCAAAGCCTTTGCCTCACTGAATGCTTTTTTTTTTATCCGCAACCTGCATGGGAGTGAGATCATCATCCATAAATATAAGTGTACCTCTAAGCTTGGCCATAGTTGAGGGTTGCCCGTCTCTCTTCCAGTTGTGAAGCGAACTATGAGTGTAGAAGGGTCTCTCATTGGTTCTCCAAGCTCTATCCAACCCATCAGAGTGGTGGGAAAGTGTCTTGAAAGGAAAGCTAGTTGTTTCATTCATTGGATCGTTGGTGTCTTCAACTCTGCGGACCCTAATATTCAGGATTTGTATTCATGCATTTGTTCTTCAGATATGGTGGCTGAAATGACTTGGTTGAAGGATGACGTACCCTCCTTGAACAGAGTAGCCCATGATTTCGTCTCAGCCTTATGTTTTGCTCTATCTTCTCTTCCAATTTTTGAATCTTTGTAGGTTCTCCTTGTTTACTTATTGCTTGCCTCCAAAGAAGTAATCTGGGTTAACATGATCTCTCATTCAGCTCCCATAGATTGAATGATCATTTGAAGCTGTCCCATTTCCTTTCGTAGAATGTAATTTCATTTTTTATTTGCTCGATGTAAGAGAAAATGTATTGCTCAAATGACTTGGCAGGTGTATAGATCTCAGTTATTAAGAAAGAGGAGTGAGCAGGTAGAGGGCCAGGAGTATGGACATCCTTCACCTCAGTAATGGGATCTGTAGCATTGGTGGACAACGAAGGATCTGTAGCGCTAGTGGAATTGTCAATGAAGAAAGTACTGAGGTGCCCTGCTCAACAGCGATGGAAGTGCCCTGATCAACAGTGCTGGAGATGGAGCTACCATAAGCGATGCCCCTGTCAGTAGCGTTGGATATGAGCTACCAAATGCGATGGAGATGGAGCTGCCAAAAGCGAGGGCAGTAGTGCCCCGGTCAGTAGCGATGAGCTAACAGAAGCGATCTAGTAAGCAGCGATGGAGCTTACAGAAGCGATCTAGTCAGCAGCAAAGGAAGGCTGGTCAGCAGCAATTGGAGGAAGTTCTAGAGCGAGGTTGGAGAAGGGGGGGGGGGGGGGGGAGCGACCCCCCCCCCCCTTCTTGCATGCCATGAGATGGGCTAGATTGGGGCGCTGGCACTAGAGCGAGCTATACAGCCATCGCTGCCTCCATGGGCGCGCGCCGCGCGCGATGAGAGAGAGAGAGAGAGAGAGAGAGAGAGGGAGAGAGAGAGAGAGAGAGAGAGAGAGAGAGAGAGAGAGAGAGAGAGAGAGAGAGAGAGAATGGGGGGGCATTGAAATATTGGGCCCCAAAATGGAAAAAAAAAATTCAAAAAAAAAAGGTGGGAGGGGGCATGGTGTACAATGCCCCCCTCCTCCCCTTGTACCCCACCCTCCCCCCCTTTCCCCCGTCCTTTTCTTCGTCCCTCCCCTGTACCCGCTCCCTCCCTTCTCTCTCTCCCACCCCCCCCCGGGCTTTCTTGGCACAGAGGCAATGTCACGCTGCCCTGTGTGCTAGGATAGCGCGAGGGGGGGTGTCCCTGGGCAACGCTCACACTGCCTGTCACATGAGAATATATTTTCATTTTGTTACAATCAACATATTATAGATATTTAGATTTGTGTTTCAACTGGTAAATACAATGGTCCGTGCATATGGAATGAAATATACCCTGAAAATATATAGAACATGATCATTACAACAGACCAAAACCCACATCAAAGCAGCAGCTCAACACAATAGGAGTAACAAAGTGTTAAAGTTGATGGAATACAAAGCATGATTTTCACATGAAGAGATAAAATAAGTAGTCAGGGTCTTATGGATGATGTGACTAGAGGAGAATGGTGGAAAGTTGTTAAATCCAAAGTCATGCAACATTCAAATCCTAAACAAAGGAATGAGAAAAGCCTGTTGTAGAACAAGCAACCGTTCTTTGCCGCAACACCCTAAGAGTGTAAGCACAAAGTTGAAATAGTGTTGAACAAAGAACCTGGGCATCCTCGTCTAAAGAAAGCTCCCCTTCCTCTTTGTCTTGCTCAATTTTGCTCGCCTCAAAGGAGGAACCAATGGCCTCCTGACGGGAGGGAAGTAAAGGCAAGTGCTTGCAACTGTTCAATCCTACCAGTATCCATACATGTGCTTGCCAAGGTTAAGGTTTATCTAATTTTTGAAACAAATAAGCAAAATAATATCTCTCTCTTTCATTCTTTCTCAGCTAAATCAAAAAGCAGTCCTCCTTCAAATCCCAAACCCCATGTTGTCAAATATGAACACGGCCCCCTTCAGCTTCAAACTCAAATCCATGTTTTCTCATCAACGCATTCACCCAGTGCCTAACCACATAAGCAGTGAAAGACTCAACGAAAGCAAACCTCCATGTTTAATAAATATGCGTGCATACTAGGTCGCAAAGGGAAGCAAAGGCTTGTGTGAAAAATTGTCTGCCCTAAATAGCTTGCGATTAAAGGTATGCGGTGAAGATTTGTCCTACCTTCAAATGGCTGATCAGAAAGATGCCAAGCCGTGCTCTCGGCCTGCATCATTCATCGCCAATAGCTCAGAATCCTTGCCAACAGGACAACAGAAGCGCCAGCTCTCGTAACTCCCCCCCGCCCCTCTCTCTCTCTCTCTCTCTCTCTCTCTGCATGGCATCGATCGATCATCCAACAGGATGGCAGAAGCGCATGACTATCACAGCTCGTTAAATCAGCCTTGTCTACAAACGATCAGATAATGTAGAAGAAACCACCAGATCATTAGAGTGGAAAAAAAGAGTGCAGTCAGAGTAGAAGAGCGCAATCTGCTGCCATCGCAACCAGCAGAAAAATGGAGAGCGGGCCGGTGCGCCCAATAGACGACCAGCAAGCGAGATGAATAATTGAGGAACGACTGTGAAGAAGAGCGCGACCAGTAGATTCAAAAAAAAAAAAAGAGGGTTCACGGCAGCGCTCACGCTGCCCATCACGCGTTAGCGGGCAGCGTGAGTGCCCGGGAACACTAAAATTTTAATTTAAATAGATTAAGTAATTACAATTTGTTTTGGGACAATTTGGTGGAGAGACCGTCAATGCCATGTCATAGGCCTCGAGAGGGTGGGCTTTTAACTCTTTGAAACTCTTCCAAGACTTTCTTTATTGAAAATGTCACAAAAATTTGAGGATTGGATCAAAATATGTGGCCTATGGTTTTTGGTAATATGAACCGGCGGTGGGATGACATAAATATCAATCTGCAGTGAGCCCCCTAGCAAAATACAATAACTCATCACCCTAAGGAAAATGAATTTGGCCAATCGGACTGGATGTTCATAAACCCTTCCATTTCAAATCAACACTATCTACTCTTAAGAGAGAACTTCCTGTTTCTATTAATAAAAGATGGGAAAACCCATCAGAGTACAAAGGAATGCATGTAAAAAGCGTAAAGGCCATAAGGCGAATTGAGATACTGTACAAGTATAACAAAGCAACAATCTCGCAGAGTATCTACATAAAGCCTACTGCTTGGTGTAAGTCGCTAGTTAAGACAGTTGGAAGTTTAGGTAGTGCAGGAAGCTGTGAAGCAGCCGTTCCTGCAACTACAGCACGTCGAAGTATTGCAAGTGCCTGAGTGCGTTGTAAAGTCATCGAAACTCGTTGACGATAATAAGCCGTAATGATAGATAAAGGTGAGGCACCACGACCTTGGAGTTTCTCTGCAAAACCTGCACAGGAGGATAGAAAATCATCGAATTTCTTATGCAGGCACCCAAATGTTTCCAAAGCAAAAGGGATAAAGCCTTCTTCAGGAGTGCGATGTGAATAATCTCGCTCTTTATCTAGAGCTGCATGAGAAGCAGTGGCACCCTGAGTAGTTGAAGCACGACAAAGGAGGTCAGGCCGCGAAGGATCAGCAACAACAACATCCCCAAGCGTGCGAATCCCCTCGGACGAAAGAACAAGATCAACTCGACGCCGAGGCGACTGTGAATCAGACACAGACAATATGTGGGTCTGCTCCCGAACAACATGAAAGCCGCACTCATGAGCAATAGATGCCAATACGTCACGAAAGAAATCATGAGTCGCAGTACGCTCTCCGCCAGAAGGGCAACGCATGAGATGAGTGCCAATAGGATCAACAAGGTGACCACAGGAACATTTTGTCAAACCTGCCAGCATTGGATGAGGGAGACCCAACCTAACCCGAAGAGCGGTGAGAAACAACTCTGAAGAAAGGCGCAAGTGTGGAACAACAGGGCGCGCAACAAGCCAAGCACCAGCACCCAGGCCTGCACAAGACAAAAGACGAGCCCGAGTCTCATCGGAAGGTGAATCAATGAGAAGCTGAGTGAAAGCATGAGAGTGGAAGCGCTCCAAAAGATACTTCTAAAAATGAGCACGCTGATGGCTAAGCAAAGATTCAAAGGGAGGCAAAGAAGCTCGCATAGGTGGAGGAATGAGATCCTTGGCCGCACGAAGATGTTGTTGGAAAGGAAGAATGCTTGTTTCCACATGAGCTACTGAATCGAGAAGAATGGGCTTGTTGTCCTGCTAAAACCGAGAGATAAGTGCAGAGGCAACAAGGGCCCAACTTCCCATAAAAGCAGCTGGAGCAATAGAAGCTGTGCAACACTTCCAGACGAAGCGGGAAGAGAGACTTGTCGCTTAACGAACTGACCATTGGGAATACGAAAGGATTCTGAACCCATCAAGCGACCCAAAATATCTGATAAAGTATTATCGAAATCTTGTAGCAAAACCAAAACATCAGGAGAGGGAGGAACACACCGTAGAATATAACTTGGCCGTTGAGCGAAGCATTGAGTGAGAATCCCTAGAGCAACTTGAGCATTGCCAAGCTTTGGTAGCAGATCAGCATGACGAAGATGTGCGTCCAAAGTGTCCCGCAAAGAGGAAGCCACAAAATTTGAGAAACCTATAGGAATACCAAGCACTCTAATCCCATCAACCGAAGTATTGAAACCTGTAGGTAAAGGGAGCTCAGGAAGGAGGCCCTGAGGACACCAAGCAACACACTTAGAGGGATTGACAGTTAGGCCCAAAGCCGAGAGTTGTTGAGAGAAATGTAGGAAAGCCAGAAAGACGTCATTAGCAGGTCCCACAATATGCGTGTCATCAGCAATAGAGGGAAACAAACAAGAAGGAAAAGCAGCAGAAGAAGCACGCAATGCCCGAAAGTGCGCCCAAGCAAAAAGAACACCACCCAAGGGATCACCTTGTCTGATACCATCAGCAGACGAGATAACTGAAACATCACCTAAGCGAGAAGCATGACTGAAATATAGAGGCGCATCCATGGAATAAAAAGAGCGAACAAACGAGATGAGCTGAGCGAGAGGACCGTGAGCCGCACGAAGTTCTTCGAAAATGGCCCCTCGGAAAACAGAATTGAAAGCATTTTTAACATCCACCTGAAGGACAACCCAATCTGGATGAAGATCCAAGGTAGCATGCAAAGCATGTATGACTGTCTCGCAACCGCCAGGAGTAGCACAACCAAACTGATGAGGAAATAGGTGGTCATGAAAATTGTCACAAAGCTGAAAACCAAGAGCCCTAGAAACCAATCTATATAAAACCTCTCCAACAACAATGGGACGCACTCCATCGCCAGGCTTATCCAAGGCTATCAAACGAGCAGCACCAAGAATACGAGCAATAGAAAGAGGAATACAGCCACATGCTACGGAAGAGCAAACTTGAAAGAGCAAACCAAACCCGCTAGCAGAGTCATCAGGAGAAAAACAGTCACGAAGATGCTCGAAAACCATACCAAAAGGACCCCCAGTTGACAAATGAGGGCTGCGCAGAAAAGCATTAAGAAAATGAGGTCCTGAGAGCTGCAAATCGGAATCAGGTTCAAAGTTCTCAACAAAAGAAGGAAGAGAGTCATTTGCCGGTGGGCGAAGAAGCTCCAAAGCCTGAAGGGTGACAGCAGAAGGAGTAGCTGGACTTGTAGGAGCTAGAGCACGAGCTGCACGAGAATACTCACCCACTTGCCCAAGTGAAACACAGCGACGCAACCGACGATGAACAGGGGGTATAGAAACACCATCCGAAGTCGAATCCCGCTGAGCAGCAAGCGCATGACAACGAAGGAAATGCTCTTCTTGCAGATTTTCCCAATCTCCTGACATAAAGCGACGAATCCTGTTGCGAATTTTCCTATGACTAGCATCACCACCGCGGGGAGGCAGAGGCAAACACCAGAGAGGAAAAAGCAAAAAGGCATGCCAAGCTGCAATATCAGAAGGGTTGGAAGCCAGACGAGACAAAGGTAAGGACAAAGCTCTCTGGACGTCTAAGCGCAAGGCAAAGAGAATGTGTGCATAAAGACGAGGACGAGGAAAACCCAAGTGAAAAGCGGTCAAAATATCAAGGGAGCGAATCCAGGTCCAAGCCGAGTCAGGTGGCGAAGTGGGAGCAGGATGAGGTGCAAGGTCGACATTGGTTAATGCGAGTTGTTGACAAAAAGCAGAGCAAGCGTCATGATGGCGAGAAAGACCAGCACCTTGCACATAAAGGCAACCACAGCCTGCACATGGAACACGGGGGGCGAGAAGAGGAAGAAGGAGAAAGCTGAGAAACAGAAAGAGAGGAAGAAAGCTGATGGCGAAGATGGGGCGGACAGTATGGCACCACCTGGCCAGAGGAGACAAACAAGGAATCCGCAACATTACGGTGGGCTTCACGACGCGTGCAAAAAGGGGAAGCACTAGAAGGATGCTCTGAAGGGGAAGCAGGTCTCTTTTCTCCACGTCAAACAAGAGGATTGAAATCCGGGAGTTGCAAAGGATGAGAAGATTCTTGAGGAACCATATTGACAGGTAAAGATCCAGCCGCTGCCTCCGAAGATTCCAAAAATTAGTGTGAAGCCTCCTTGTTGGCCAACAAGACCCTGCTACGAATTCTGCAAGCTTTGCTTTTCAGTAGAATGAGTTTTCAAAGACTAACGCCAGTGACTGGCTGCCCTACAATCTGTCCTGACCCGTTTATAACTCTAACTGTATGCTTGCTTATCCAAACCTGAAGAAATCTAGCTGCGATAGGTCGCCCTACTCAAGTCCAACATCTACAATCCTATGCCACTCCTCGGGCTCCATATAGCTCAACTCAGTATCAGCTGCAGCTGCAGTATCCCTACACGGATAATATGTATACAATCTTACTTTCCAACTAGTGATAGCATCATACTTCCTCGCTTGGCTGATAGAGTATTCACTGTAATCCAATTTATTTCTCTGTCCAGTCCTTTCCCTACTTAGAAGAGAAGCTTCCGCTATTGATTCCAGGCAAACTAATAACGTAGATCTTGAAGCAATCACCCTGTATCTTTCCTTTCCTTTCCCTACAATGCACGTGATCACATAGATAGATGCGAAAATTTGAGCAACAAAGCTTCCATGCAACCCGTTCACCCGAGCATGGTGACGTTTTTCAACAACATGGGTTGCTGAACAGATGAGTAGGTTTGCAGATTTAAGAGAAATCATTGAAAGAATGGTGATCCATTCACTCAGGTGAAAAGATGACATAGCGCCCATGTGAACACGCCACATGGAAAGAGGCCCTTATTAGTTATTATTATTAATAACCCATGAAAAATGCTCCTCTCTACCTATTCTAGGGTTTGTGGTGGGAGGGCATGCTTCCATGGGGAATAGCAAAGCTATCCTCCAGCTTTTGGAGAAATTGAAGGTGGCCGGTGTGAAGCCTGACAAGTATACATTTGTGAGCATGATCAATGCATGCTGCAGCTGGGCATCTCTTGCAGAGGGAAGAATTGTCCACACCCTGGTTTCCAAGAGTGAATACAATTCAGATATAGACCTGAGGATTGCCCTTGCCAAGATGTATTGCAAATGCAACAGCCCAGAGGATGCGCATCGCCTTTTCGATCCAATTTCTCGGCGCAATGTCGGCCTCTGGACTGCTTTGATTGCATTCTATGCACAGAAGGGTGATGGCAACAGTGCTTTCCACTTCTTTGGGCAGATGCAGCAAGAAGGTGTGGAGCCAGATAAGATGAGCTTTTTGGCCCTTCTCAGTGCCTGCACTACTTTGGCACAAGGAAGGATGATTCATGCGGGCATTGTGAAACGTGGGTTCGATTCCGATATTGTCATTGCAACTGCCTTGATCAAGATGTATGGCCAGTGCGGAAGTATCGGCGATGCGAAGGAGATCTTTGAGGGTATGCTGGACCGGAATGTCGTCTCCTGGACTTCGATGATAGCAGCATATATCCATCATGGGTACCACAAGGTTGCCCTAAGACTGTTCCAGCAGATGCAGCAGGAAGGGTTGGTTCCAGACAGGGTAGCCTATATCAGCATCCTTGATGCATGCTCTAGCCCAGCTGCATTAACTGAAGGAAAGCTTATACACCGCGCAATTATTGACAGAGGATTGGAATCAGATCTGGTTTTGGGGACAGCCCTAATCAGTATGTATGGTAGGTGTGGAAGCGTCGCAGAAGCCCGGGAACTTTTTGACAAAGTGCCAGAGCTTAACGTTGTTCGTTGGACCGCAATGATCACAGCGTATGCCCAGCAGGGTGATGGAGAGTCAGCCCTCCAAATCTTTGAGCAAATGCAGCAGAAAGGTTTGCAACCCACCAAGATCACATGGGTGAGTGTTCTTGATGCGTGTGCTTCGGCCACGTGCTTAGATAAAGGCAAACTTGCTCATTCGCACATCATTGATCATGGACTTGAGACGGATGTTGCCGTGGGAACTGCCTTGATCAATATGTATGGAAAATGCGGCTATCTTGATGATGCCGGCAAAGTTTTTGATAAAATGCCTGGAAGAAATGTTGTCACCTGGAATGCCATCATGGCAATACATGCACAGCATGGGAATGGGCTCAAAGCTCTGCACCTTTTTGGGCTAATGCAGTGGGTAGGTATCAGGCCTAACAATGTAACCTTTCTGAATGTCCTCTATGCATGCATTCATGCAGGCTTGATAGATCAAGGCTGCAATTTCTTTTGGTACCTTAAAGATAATGATGACATTGTGCTTGATGTGGAGCACTATGGGTGCATGATTGATCTACTGGTACGAGCAGGGCAAATGGATGTGGCAGAAGACTTGGTTATAGAATCTCCCTTTGAACATAAGGACATATTGTGGATGACTTTGCTTGGGGCACGCAAATTACACGAATGTCGCAATGAGTTGGCTATTTGCAAGTGAGCATTGGTTTTATAAATCTTGTCTCTTGTAGTAGATCTCTATGATGCAGTTGGTGGGGTTGTGGGGTAGAAATAGTCTAAGGAAGCTGGTAAAACCATTAGTGGCAGTGCTGCTGTGAAAAAGCAACAACCCATCAAATATATTTCCCACAATTCAAGAAAGGCCTATTTTTCCCTTAAAATCTCGAAATAAAAAAGAGGGATTCGAAAAAAAAAAGATGTGGTGAAAATCTGATTTGAATTGCGAATAGATTCAAATGGATTTGGAGGGCTTCGAATCATGTTTTTTTGTTACAACAATCTCCTTGATCAACACCAAAATTGAGGCAAATAAGATTTTATGGCACTACAATTTGGAGGACTTGTCCTTTTGGGGATGAGGTAAGTATTTGCACAATGCTTGCATGTGTTGGCATTTTTTGTTTAGTCACGGAGAATGTATTTGCTTGAAGTTTTGGTATATGGCATTAGGCATCTAAATTCATAATTCATATTCTCTTTTGACTTGTTCTTTGTGTTTCATTTTCTTTTAAAGACATTTCTCTATCTCATTGCTTGTACTTGTGATGTAGGTAGTTCCTTTTGTCAAGTTTTCAATATGTAAAGAACCCTTGTTTTTAAAGCTTTAAAAGCCAAATGCTCTCAATCGCATTTGGCTTCTAATTGAAATGTAATGTAGAGTCTCTCTCTTGCTCATGTGTGCATATCGCTTCGTTCTTCTAGTCTTCCATTTAGAAGGTTTTGTTAACCCGTTTGAGTCGATGTCAAGAGTTGAGGGTATAACAACAGTCAGCTAGCAAGGTAGGTTAATTGAATTCGTCCTTGGGCTTTCAAGCAAAATTTTCAGTCTGTCTATGCTGGAATGTTGCAATAATAGGTTCACAACTATAAAATTTGTAATTATTCATTTGACCATTACATAATTGGGTGACAAATCATGAAACGATTTTCATATTGGGTTTCCTTAAGTGTTTTCCAAGTGTTTAAGATGTTTGTTGCATCTCTTTTCCAATCGACACTTATATTTCAAATCTAATTGTGGGCCTTTTTCGATATTGATTTTTTTATTCTTCTACTAAATTTGGATTGTTATCTTTCAACAGAGTGTATGCAATATGACCATTGACATCGCCATTGCACCTCAAGCAAGTTGTACTTTGAAAGGTAAGCCCTCTTTTCATATGAATGCATTTTACATTCATGGCCTTCAAGTTATGGTGAAATGATTACTGCAACATGGTAGTTTATTTGATTTTAAGCATCAAATTGAAGACCACTTGGACCCTTTATTTGACATGTTCCTAACGTAACGTTAATAGAGGATCTGGTTTGTTGCCATGAAAAATGGGCACCCCAACTGAATTGGACCTATATCTAATATCAACAAGAATTTGGGCTAGCTTCTAATAGAAAAAAGTGCAAAATATCCACAAACTTGAGGGTCAGTAATTTCTTGAGCACCGAAATATTCTAGTAGTGAGAGTAATGAGCTTCCAAAACACTGCCGATTGTCTACATGTGCATAGCATGCAAATTGTAAATTCTAATGTTCATGTCTTTGTTTCGGTTGAAGTTTTTGGATAAGGGCATCACGTAAGAACAATATAGCATAATGATGATCAAAAGGCAATATCCAATTAGAAAACCATACAATCAACAATTTGTTGATGTGTAGGTCCTTCTACAAAGGAACACTGCCAAGCATCTCCTAGAAATACACTAACAAGCATCGTAATCATGAAATCATAAAATGATTAATCATTGCTAGAGATCTCATTCATAATATTTTGGAGGCCCTTAGGGTGGTAGTATGGGATGCCATAGTCAAGGTTCGAGGCGAGAATCATGTTTGTCATTATGGGATACTCTTGTTCAGGGGTGAACATTTCAAGAATGTCTATGACCAGGTGGTCGAGTCGCATGTAAGCTCCCTATTGTTCTCCATTGCCCGTATTGGGTTCATGTCAAGTTAGGAGGTTGTGGATCATTTGCAAAAAATGCTCAATTTTCAACTTTGCAATAAATGATGTGGTATGCATTGGATCATGAGAGGAAATGGAGCCAATAGGAATGAAAGAAGTGAATAAAGAAAATGTTGCATTGTGGGATTTCTTTTTGATTAGATTTGAGTTTCAATATGGACAACCTTCTTTAAAGAGGTGTAATCAACAACCAAAAAAGACCTCGCTTCAATTTGATCAACAATACTTAACCAAACACCAAGAAGAGGCCATATATGGTTAGAAGAAAAGTAGTCAAATTGCAAATATTGAATGAGATTTACAAGCTTATGAAAAAACAATGATTGATTTTGGTTGCAGAACAGGTGAAATTTTGTAACAATATTTCATGAAAGCAATGTTTCCTAGACCATTATGATGAACTAGCCAATTCAAATTGGTTTGGCCTTCGGGGATGCAGTACCGCAACTTGGCATTCACCCAGACAATACCCAAGGGGGGGCAAAGGGAATGAATAAGAAAATCAGATTTAGGGTTTCCAGAATAAGATCAATGAAATTTTTTGAACTAGTCGGATTTATGGGCATATAATTGCTTGTTTAGGTCTATAGGCACATAATTAATGGTTGTTTAGCTGTCTCTATCTTGGCCAAAGACGAATGAGTCCTCAAATCTGCTTTTTGATCTCTTGAACTTAATAGTAACGACCTTTGAAATTTCATGTAATTTAGAGTTAAGAAATTTCGACACAATAACATATCTATATAAATTGAGCAATGAGCCATAATTGCAAGAATTCAAATCATAAAATACTTTTGGTTAACTGTTACTAGCATGGAGTTTGGACTTTGGAGTTCATATGTACATGGTACAATATACTATAGTCTACAGTCTACATTGTCAATAGAGCACTCTAGTCTACAATCTAGTATGATGTGTTTACAAATGCCTCCTAACTCTCCTCGAGAGCTTTGGTGCGTGGAAGCACCCACTTCCATAGATTTTGAGAATAGAAATTCTAAAATTAGAACGATGAAATAAGTTTTGAAATTAAGAGTGATGATGAAAATCATCTAAGAGGAGATGAATTGCAAGATGCTATCATGGATGAAATTGATTTTTGCAATTATGAATAAAAACTTGGACACCACCCCTCAGGCTCATCCTCTGATGTCTCTTCATTCGCCCACATCCTCATATGAGTCATCTCTGTTAGAATATGTTAATGGATATGCTATGTTAATAAAAAACCTCTAGGTTACTTTGACCCAAAAGGTCAAGATTTGTGTAACCATTGGTTATTTTATTTAGGCCACTTTAAGTTAGACTTGGGGCACCCATGTAGAAACTTGTGGGTCCATATGCCTTGTTAATAAAAGACCCAAACTTAGAAGTAGGGGTTTGCTGGTTTTTATCAAGTAACTTGTTGGTGCAATTCTCGTGTACATACATTCTTTGTATAGAGGTTTGTCTCCATTGATATCCTACTTTGCTTTCACTTGTATCAATAATTTGTGATTGTTCATAGAACGTTAATCACTTAATTCATTGTGAATGTTTCCGCTTCTAGTTCACCTTGAATTCCGACAGTATGGACTGTAAAAAGAAGGGGCATTCAACTTATGAGTGCTGGTCAAATACAAAAGGAAAGCACAAAAAGGATAAGGCCAACATAGCTGAATCATCAAAGGAAGAATACCTAGTATTCGAACAAGAATCGACTAGACATGACTACTATAACATTGTCGTAGATTTAAGTGCAATTGCACACAATCTACAACAAAGATAATCTCGCAAACTATAAATCTACTGAGTACCAAAAGAGCAATCATACCGGGAGATGGAAGTAGACACGAAGTGGAAGGTACACGAAATCTTCAACTCAGAACTCTCTCAAGGCACAAGGAGTTAAAATGAAGCACTCTTTGTACCCACATTGAAGAGAGATCTATTGTCTGTTGCAAGAATAATAGATCTTGGTATGAAGATTGTGTTTAGTAATGATACATGCAAGCTAATAGAAGACAAAACCAACAAGGTCATTGGAGTTGCATCAAGACATGGCAATCTCTGTCAAACGAAGGCCATCAACAATGATGACAATGTTTAGATGCGTTTGAGGTAGAAAATGACCTATGGCATAAGAGATTGTATCATCTGAATATGAAGGCACTACCCAAAATGTGCAAAAATGGCCTAGGTCTGAAAGTCACTAGGACTAACTACAGCTTATGTGAGGCATACTTGAAGGGGAAACAACCCCGATTTCCATTTGCACATGAAGGTAAAAGAGCAAAAGAGGTTTTGGAATCAGTTCATTTAGATCTGTGTGGTCCTATGCAGGTAAACTCTTTCTCAGGGTCAAAGTATTGTGTCACCTTTATAGACGATTTCAGTCAAATGACTGCCATCTATTATTTGAAGTTCAATTTAGAGGTGTTTGGTGCATTCAAGCAGTTCATAGTATTTGCAAAGAGACAGACGTCTAGGAAGCTGAGAACACTTAGGACCGACAATGGTGGAGACTTCACTAGCAAAGAGTTGACAAACTTCTATATTGACAGAGGAATACAGAGACAATACTCATTGTTGTACACACCTCAACGTGGTTGAGAGATGAAACAAGACTCTCGTTGAAGCAACCACATGTATGATGGCACAAGCTCAATTGCCTAAATCCTTTTGGGCAAAGGCAATTGCAACTGCATTGTACTTTAAGAATCGTTCCGTCACATCTACAGTGGAAGCCAAAACTCCATTTGAGGTATGGACATGTCTGAAGCCCAATCTCTTGAACGTAAGAGTTTTTGGATGTGCGGCTTACATGCACATACCCCAAACAAAAGAGGATAAAGTTGGACGAGAAATCTGTTCAAACCATCTTAGTTGGATATTTAAGTGATTCACCTAGCTATAGGATCTATGATCCTAATAGCATAAAAATTCTCAAGTAGAGATATAAAATTTGATGAAAGTTTTTATCTTGGAGCTAATGATTCTGATGGATACAAGATTTTCAGCTCAATAGTGTCTCTAGTTGAAGAGGGAGTTCAAAATGAAGTCTTAAATATGGAGAAAAAGCAAGAACTTCCACAATTGGAAGGAGAACAGGAACATCAAGACAATGAAGACAATCAACCATTGGCTCAGCAAGATCGAATTAACATTCACTTGCGCAGATCTACCAGGATTTGGAAACCACATGTGAGGCTATTTAGATGCCTAGAATCCAATGCAATTGCCAATCACAAACTTGGAATTTTGTGGTGTAGCCATTGAAGGTCCATAAAGCGAATTCTGGAAACATGCCATGTATGAGGAAATGCAATCTATGAAGGAAAATGAATCATGGATTCTAGTGCCATTACTAGAAAACAGAAAGAAGATGAGAGGCATTTGTGCAACCGGCTGATTCTTGAATACTTGGTCTTGTGGCATGGCAGACCTCTTACTGATGCTACCTAGGAGACCACGCATAGTTTGCATGCGTAGTACTTTGAGGTTGTCATCGCAGACGATGTCTCTTGAGGGGGAAGGGGTTTGTGGATATTTTCTGACAATAAAAGCCTAATTGCATTTTGGTAATTATCAAATGGCTTAGACTAGCTTGTGGTGACCTTTTGTAACTACAACATAATTAGTGGATACTGATTAGAGTTGTGCTTAACTTTGGCATGAGATATACTAGGTCTCAAATTAGGACTGGATGGACTGACCTCCTTTAAGGTAGGAGAGTTGACAAGTCAACTGGACACGTCATATGCTCACTAGGGCACTTGGCCTAGTTGATGAGTGAGACTTGTTGGACGGTCCTCCTACTTGCTTGCCTATGTGTCAAGGTACTACGAACTTGTAAGTGTCGACTATGAGAGGAGTTTGCCATGTGTTGATGCTAGTAAGGGTTAGGGTTAAGGAGTTCTTGAGGATTGTGAATAAGTGAACCTAGAGAGAGGCATTCTTGTCATTTTCTATGCAACAAATGATGGGTGGAGACATAGTAGCCAGATCCGTTATTGTTGAGAAAAACAATCTATGTACTTGTCGTGGATTTCAATAAAGATTTGATTTGGCAATTATTTGTGCTATTTTTGTTGTGATTTTTGTTAGATCAAGTAGAGTAACACTAGAACTCTTAGTATTAACTTCAAGAATCAAGAACTCATACCGTTAGCTAGATTCCATATTCCAAAAAATCACATGTTATACAATTGGAATCGACCTGTATTCAATAAAACTTCCTCATGGAGGAAGGCATGTAAATCCTCCTCCTCATGTGACCCCATGTCTTGAACCTTCATTACATGGATGCCATTTCGATTGACATGTGTAGTAACCATTGGCCAGTTTCATGCCTCATGAGTTTAGGGGTCATGAGTCATGACTAAATAGTCAATACTCATTACTCAAGAGTCATGAGTCATGACTCAAGAGGCTAGAGACCTCAGCCCATGCACAACCTTTCATTGTTCAACTTAAAGAAAATAGCAATCACAAACTAGTGACTACAAACTACAATTTACTAGTGATTTTGAGGCTTCAATATGGAGTTGAATCGACAATAATAATGAATAAATAGTAAATACATGGCAATAATGTGCCTACATGGGCTCTCTTATGTCTTTCGATTTTTCAAAAGTCCTCCTGATCATCTGACAGAAGAGAAGATCTCAAAGAAAACATCTCTCGTAATAGCAAACCAACACATCTCGCATCTGGATAGGCAAAGAAGGAACCAAGCGTGAGTGGAATGTCCCGATAGAGACAATGATATCTGCCTCTGATCTCATAGTAAGCTGGACATCTGAAAATAAAGTGAAACTCATCCTCAACCTCCTGTAGTGTACAACATTGACAGATCCGTAAGGGTCGTGGTGTGTCTGTGTATCTGCCTGTCTCAATAGCTAGACATAAGCATCTCTCGTAGTAAAAGGCCGACACATCTGGGATCCTGATACTCCAAAAAGGTACTGAGGGTAATAGGGGTGTCCCGATATAATGATATCGGCCACGTATCTCAAAGTATGTAGGGCATATGAAGATAAAATGGAACTCATCCTCCACTACACCCAATGTGCATACCTGGCATATTCGATGCTCAGCAGCACTGGAGGCCCACCTTTCTTCTCCAATTTCTCTCCCACGTTTTCTCCCTCAGAAATCCTTCAAAAACAAGCAAAATCTGACAATTTCTACACTTTCTCTCTCTAGAACGACGTTTTCTCTCTCTAGAACGAGGCTCTGATACCAATTGTCACAAGCCAGTCTCTCCAAGCTCGTGAATCCTAGAAGCCGATGTGTAGAATGAACCTCCCAACCATAGGCACCCCCTCTCTTGAGTCCTTCTACCTGCTATTCCCGTCAACTGGCACATGGCATTCATCTGTGGGTGATCAATCCACTTGGCATGCCTGGCCCTTGTGACTTGTGAATACTGAGTGACTCATAGGGTACCACCCCCGTGCCCCGCCAAAGACCTGTGATCTCTTGATCACCCCGACTACTTGCTGGCTAGCATCTCGTCACTGACGGCTAGTGTCCCGACGGTCAAGACACACCGCGTCTCTGACAGCTTGTCAGGCGGCCACACCGGGTCACTGCTCGTGACGCACCGGTCCCAACTTGGGATAGATGTCCTCGTCGGTCACCGACCCTTGCCAACACTAGGCCTCAGGCCCTTTGGTAACCGGCCGTGCCGAGGTCGTGATAAGAGTCGTAACTGGACTCTAACACTCCCCATGGTGGTTGAGGCTTTGTTTCAGATTGTGACCTTTCTACATCGACTTGAGACCATGGATACGTGATGGCAGCGCTTACTTCTTCTCAGACTATAGCTGGACAACAGGCTAGATCTTCTTGGTACGGTGATGTGGTGGCTTTCTTTCAGTCATGGGGCTTCTCGATGCTGGATCTCCACAGGGAACTCATGCATTTATCAGATAGCAGCTATATCGTAGATACTGTCACATAGTATGGGATCGTCCTGATCATGGGAGAGTCAAGCTTACCTTTTATGGCACACATATCTTACGTAGAGATAGTTTGGGACTTGACCAGCATACGGGGAGCCCACAAACACCCATTTTGAAGGAGAAAAGGTGGAAAAATTTCTGGGATGCTCCATCGCCTTCCTGTGGCCTATCTCCATCGCTGAAAAAGAGGGAAATAGATTCAAATTTGCAGGGATTTGTGGGCACTCGTTTCCTACTGTTCCAGCGCTGATCTACACATCTTTTTAGAGTTGTTTCAACGATTTCTAGCAGGGAAATTTGGGCGTACCTTGTTCCTGCAGCTCCAGCGCATTTTTTCAGAAGGATTTTCGCTCGTAACTCTCCGAAACCTTCTCAGATCCTGATCAGATTTTGGGAGCATGTTCCTAGTATCCATAGTGATCCTATAGATCCATCATACGCCGGTTTTGGAGCAGATTTGCCTCTGTTTCACCAACAAGTCGGTTTCCAAGCAAAAAACAGGTCAGATTTTTGGATTGGGCGTAACTTCTCTGATTTATCTCCGGTTTCTGCTGTTAAGGTTTCAGATTGGGCCTAGTAGGAGGGCGACCTACTGCCAATTGACCGTTTGTGAAAAGCTTTTGTCGTTTGGAAGAAATTCGACATCAAACAACCCGCTTTATTCCTGTTTTTTTTGACTTTCAAGCTGATTTGGTGCCCAAAAAAGTCTTTTACCGACTTTTGTACCAGCGTAGGACGCAAGGGAAGTACTACCTGTCCTTGGCTTTGTGTTTTCCCCAGAGTTTTATTACTTTCTAGTTGTCTTTTCTCTCTTTCAGTTCTAAATTGTGAATAAGCTGAAAATTTCCACATTTCCCTGTCTTGACTGTGTTTCAATGAGTGCAATTTCTAGCTTGATTTTGTGCTGTCTCTATTTTTGTTTCATAATGGAAGATGATAGAGTTGATATTTCGCTCGGTCCACCCATGGCTCTTCCATCACCACCACCGAGCCCTGTGCTTAGTCCCGCTCATAATCCACCTACAGTGGCTGCCCGTTTGCCTGCTGGTACTTCCCCTTCTGTGCAAGCTCGCATGGATAGTGTGGAAAAGACCGTCGTAGAGATGCGAGCGATGATGGTAGTGTGGTTATGCGTCTTCCTCGTAGTATGCTCCACCTTGTCCGTCTTCTATTGTTCATCCTATGTTACCTCCACCCTATCCAGAAGACAAAGATATTAAACCTACCCGTTTCGCTGGAAACACTCCCCAACGCAATACTGATATCGTAGATCAGTGGTTGCATAAGTGGGAAGAGTATTTTGATTCGAAACGGTCCCCAACTGATGAGGGTGGCGTAAATTGTTGAAGTCTAATCAGGCTCCATCCACCTGGCTTGAGTTTAAGCGAGCTTTCAGAGCTCAGTTTATTCCTCCACATGAGCATGTGCGTACGACGGATGCTTGGCTTTTGCATCGTCAGAGGCAGTACATGGTGCAGGAATATGCTGATAGGTATCATGAGACGCTTATCAAGATTCCGGAAGAGATTCCCGAGTGGCTAGTAGTCCACAAGTTCATATTTGGCCTTCGTGAAGAGTTGAGGCCTTTAGTGCTTAATGAAGGGTGCAAGACCTTAGAAGAGGCAGTTGCTACAGCTCTCAACTTTGAAGGTAATGTGCGCACCAAGGCTGAATCTAGAGCGCCAAGCTGGCCTCAGAAGAAGTACACAATGCGGATGAGTAGCTCTGAGCATCCTCAAACGGATGGTCAGACAGAGCGAGTGAATCAGATCTTGGAAGATATGCTTAGGGCATATGTGAGTAGTACGCAAACAGACTGGGTAAAGCATTTACCGCTATTGGAGTTCGCGTACAATGATAAGAGACATGCGTCCACTGGATTGAATCCATTTGAGCTCAATTATGGTTTCAGGCCATTGAGTCCTGCAATCATAGGGATTCCGCATAGGGTACCTAGTGCTGTAGAGTTTTTGGCTCAGATGCAGCAGAAGCTAGAGTTGGCACGAGATAACTTGTCCAAAGCTGTAGCTAGGGTAGAGAGTTTTGCTCGTGAGAACCGTACCTATCGGGAATTTGAGAATGGAGATTGGGTGTATTTACTGGTCCCTTCGAAGTCGAAGGTGCTATGCACAGGAAAGTGCGCCAAATTATCTCCTAGGTATTGTGGAACATGGTTGATTATTAAGAAGGTGAGCCAAGTAGCTTATAAGCTACAACTACCTATAGGATGCAAGGTGCATCCATTATTCCATGTTAGCAAACTGAAGAGATGTTTGCACGATGGCGATAGCCTGGTGGAAGGTCTAGTGTCTCTTGAGGAGAAAGAGGGGAGAGTGGACATCACTGCTTGACCCCAACTTTGCGCTGGATAAAAGGCGATCAGCTGCTGCCATCTCTGAAACGTGCTAATACCTTCTCGTATAAGGTGCTGATAGCCAGGATGATATCCTGTGAGAAGCCAAGTGAAGATAAGCGCTAAAGTAGCAGGTGCCATGGAACTGAGTCAAAGGCCTTGCGGAAATCCACAAAGCAGCAATATACTCTCTGTTTCTCTGATGTCGAGCCTCGTCTATGATGCAGCGTAGGACAAATGCATGATCAATAGTAGAATATCCGGGTCTGAAGCCAGCCTGTCCAAGAGCAAATAACTCATTTGATTCCGCCTGGGATCCAACCATAGACTGCTGAACTGAGCCATAAAGCTTCGCCATCGTGTGACTGATCATGAGAGTGTGATAGTTATCAACGTTTATTGGATCACCAGCCTTGAGAATGGGATGGAGAAGATTCGTGCACCAATTGGTTGGAAAGCCAGAGGTAACAACCATGTTAAAAGTGTGGGCAATGTAAGGAGAGAGAAGTTGGGAGACAGGGTTGAGGAAGTCCGAGTTAAGTGAGTCGACATCTTTCGCTTTATGGGGTTGGGCTTTACAAATCGCGGATTCAACTTGGTCAGAGGTAAAAAGAGAGAATGTAGCGGGTCGAGAGATAGGGATAGGGGGAGCATCTGTAGTGTATAATCGAGTAGCATATTCCACCCAAGAGTCGATATCAATAGGTGAAAGTAGCTGTAGCTGCATGTCTTGTACCAAATATAGGACCAGTGAAAAGAACCCCAAGATAAGTGTAGGAGGACACAATCTCTAGCGACTGTCCGTCAAGAATAAGCTATTGTCGCTAGAGATTGTGTCCTCCTACACTTATCTTGGATGTGTTGAAGACCATAACTTTGGTCTTCTCAATGTTAACCCTCAGACCCCATCCAGTGCAGAAATCATGGAGACTGTCTAGCTGCCTCTGTAAACCCTCTCTAGTCGAGGAGACTAAAGCTACATCATCTGCATGTAAGAGAATGGCAATCAGAATATCTCCAAGCCTGCAACCTGTACCCCCATTCTGCTCAATGACTCTCTCAAGCTCATCAATATATAGTCCAAATAGTGTAGGTGAGAGGGAACAACCTTGCTTCACCCCTATGGTGCTCCGTATATGCTCTGAGATACCAGTGTCACTCTGAAAACATCCAAGAACTCGCTCATAAAGTGCCATCATTGCTAGAACTGTGTCAGTGGAGAAGCCAAGATCACATAGCCGCTGGATGAGAAGAAAACGTGGAACAGAATCAAAGGCTTTCGTGAAGTCAACAAAGCAACAATAAACCCTCTGTCTCCTATGTCTGGTTTCCTCAATTAGCTCGGAGAGTGAAGACATGATTGGTGGTAGAATGGTGAGCACGAAACCAGCCTGGCCCAATGCGTGTAGTCTCCTAGTCTCAGCTTCAGAACTGATCGTTGACTGAAGGATATTGCCATAAAGTTTTGGGATGACATGTCCAATCATGATAGTACGGTAATTACCAGGATTCATGGGGTCACCATTTTTGTGGATGGGGTGGATCATATTAGTACACCAGGATTGGGGGAAACCAGAGACGACATCATGATTTAGCAGGGTGGCTAGGATAGGTGAAAGTATATCTACAACATGGATCAGCAGTTCTAACTCAAGGTCTTCTATGTCTCTGGTACGACGAGTCTTCATTTCCCATACCCGGGGGCCCCAACTCCCTATTGGCGGGAGCCAGTAGGTACGTTGTCAATGTAATGAACCTGTCCATCCTGATAAATCACTCGTCGGCCAGACGCTTTGGCTTCCTGGAAGGCTTGGCGTCTTTCTTCCACTTGAATATATGTGATGTCATCGTCCATGAAGATTCGGGTATCTTTCTGCTTAGCCCTCTTACGTAGGACATCTCTACGAGTAATGGACGAGGTGAAACAAATAGTCAAAGTGGTATTATCTCGTTTTGTCTGCCATGCCGTATCAAGCCCTTCACTATGGTGGTCTAAAGTGGTTTCAAGAAAACGTTTTGCTTCTTCAATGGCATTTTGGGTATCCACAATGCCACGTACCTGAATATTGAGAGCTTTGCTGTCCTGAAGTCTTTCCTTCGAAAGAGTGGCTGAGATAACCGAGGAGATAGGTGTGGTAGGCTTACTCCCTTTTTTGAGCACTGCTGCCCAAGACATGGTTTCTTCCTTCTGCTGCTCAATTTTAGCTTCCAGTTCCTCGAAGTAGTTTGAGGATTCCAGTGTGGAAAGAATAGGTTGGGCTCGAAGCTCTTGCTTCAATACGTCCATTTCTGTGTTCAGCTTGTCATTCGCCTCTATGAGTTGGACATCTCCGTCTTCAATCCTTGGAAATCTTGCAAGTCTTTTTTCGCTGTTTCTTGGAGCAGGTCCCGTTTTTCTGTGTCCTCCTCCGCTGCCTCTTAAGTAGCAAATTCTCAGCTTGCAGGTCCCCCATTTTCACTTTGATCTTGCCGTTTTCTGCTTCCAAAGAGCTTATCCGTTGCTGAAGCTCTCGCAATTCCTGTTGTAGCCAGCTTAGGCTGCTGTACGTTTTCTGCTGTTCTGAAACGTCGGTCTCTTGGTTTGATGACAGATCTGCATTGGATATGGAACTGATGACCTGCAATGATGGTAGTTGATGACCTGCTGAGGAACTGTCTAACCAGCAGAGCAGGGTGGAGAGTTGGGGGAGTTACTTCCCCCACGTTTGTGTGGAGCCATGGGGGCAGGTCATGATGGAGCAGGGTAGTAGGCCGCAAATCAGGTCACTCAGGCCACGGACCAGGGCACATCAGGGCACAAGCCCATGGATCAGGTCAGCGGGCCATCAGGACGGCAGTCTGCGGATCAGTCAACGGGCCATTGGGATTCAGTACGGACCAGGGCTGAAGTACACAGGTCAGCGGACCAGGGACAGGTCAGACTCAGGCCACCGTCGCGATCTGAGAGAGTTGGAGGGTGGAAAAAGGGAGCTAGCAGGCAGCCACCATCGAGAGAGAGAGAGAGAGCTTTTTACTGCCAAAAGGCACATGAGACCAAATAAGTACATCTCAAGTATGATAATCATAAATAAGCAACTATTAGATAAATAAACTAAACTAGTGAAACTAGAAGAAACTCTACTCTACTCTCATGAATGATATATCCGGAAGATGATATAGTGGAGTACAGTATAACTAGAACTGTACAACAACAAAGCAAAATTGTATAAATATATCACATCACAATGGACCCCTGCTGAAGAAAGCAAGGATAGATGACGATGCATGTACTGAAAAGGAAACAGTGGGACTCCTTGCATGAGCCCTAGAACGACGAGGTCTCTTGGTAACCATGAAACTTGGTCTCAAAGCATACACTGTCGTTCGTCCCAATGAAGGTCTCTAGAAGGGTTATTTGACTCATCCTCTGACAATGTCTTAGCCCCAAGGTTTTCTCTAGAGTGTCTCCTCGAGAAAAAGGAGGTATTATAGGTCTAGGAGTCCTATTGATCCCTTTGACATATAACTCTATGAAGCTGGAACATTTTGCGCAGCATCAGGGCCACACACCGAGGGTTTACACATGAAATAATTGAATGCAGTGTGATTAAAAAATCATGAAAAAGACAATGATAGCGTCCCATGATCTCACAGTAAACATGGCATCAAAATAAGACATCCTCCTCCGACTGCACTTCCCCCAACATGCATAATCGGCAAAGCCTGCTCATATGAGGAATATCTTCGAAGCGATCAGTCTCCACATATAATTGATGTGAGGAAACTTTTTCCAAAGTAAATTGATGTGAAAGTCCACTTTCTAGCAAGGCAAAACTGAGATTCCGACAATATCCAGCTCTAGGAAACTGGAACGGCTGAAATCTGGTTTGACCCCAAGAGGTCCCTGCCATGCCACTGAAGAATATGCACTTTAAATAACCCCTCTGATGTATTGATGAGATCCCTGTAGTAAATCCGAAATAGCAATGTGATATGTACGTAGGAGACGAGAAACCTGGGAGTATCATGATAACCGGTAACGCTAGTGAGATGAAAGAACTTAGAAGAGCTAGGCGTGGGTAACGTGATTCCGGGAGACACATCACTCTCTGGAATCAATCTGAAAATGGCCTCAACCCAAAGTTGCATGACTGCAAACTCGACAAGGATAATCTGGTGAGGAATGGAGGGCTTGCCCGGAACAAGCATAGTGACCTGTAGATGAAATACACTAGTCCATTTAGACTCGGGAATCCGTGTGCACCAAACCTCTGTTGCATACATAGTTGTAAGTGAAACAATTTGCACTTATTTGGGGCATCACAGACGTGTTTCTTGAAGCTAAACCGCTTGAGACTAACCAGAGAAGCATGAACCTTCCGCAAGCTAGCCGCCCAATGAAGGATGTCCCCAAATAAGTATAAGAGGGCCCAATGGTTGTCCTCCTAGAGTAAACACTTGTCGCTGATAAAAAGGCCTTGGAGGGATTAAAAATCAAAATCTGGGTTTTCTTGGTCCTTAAAAAACCTGTACGTATCCAAATGCCGCTGCAATCCCTTGCCAGAAGGAGAAATCAATGCCACATCGTTAGCATAAAGTAGAATGGAAATGAGTATATCACCTATCTATCCTCCCTGTAATCCATTCTGTCACCTAAATCCTTACTTCTTATGCCCATCATCCTAGACATACCTCTCCATATGCTCGTCTCCTCCTTCCATAAACTCCAAATGACAAGCCTGAATTTTCTCTCTCCTCCCCACTCTAATCTCTCCTCTTCTTTCAATTTTCAAACTTTCTCTCACAAATAGCAAGCAATAGTGGCTGCAAAAGACAAAAAAGAAAAGAAAAGGAGTCCGAATGTGCAAGACTTGTGTCTGTTTGGGTTTTTCTTTTATTATGTTTTATTCAATCAAAATTGATTCGAATTGGTCAATTTCTGTCTGAATCACAATTGTGATTCAATGCTCATTTACATAGTTGCAGCGGAATGCATTCCGCTGCAACAACATTCCAAAATGCTGTTAAAACATTAAGAACCAATCAAAACATCTAAAAAAAAACAGCTGTGTTTCAGGAAACCCAAATGGAATTTCCTGGAACACGGAGTGCAATTATGATGCTCAACGAATTGGCGATTTTGAAACATTGCATGAAGGAAGTGAACACCCAAACATTCAAGTGTCGTATTTGGTTCCAACGATTGAGATACTTATATATATTGTGTTGTGATACTTATATGTGGCTTTCATGGTTGTAATGGTTCAAATGCCATAGATTTCACTTGAGAATGTGGCCTTACTCGAGCTTAAGGCTTGATCTCATAAATGACAATTATTGTGCTATGATTTAAATCCATTTGGTCAATTTTGAGAAGTTTAGGATGTTCTTGTAATTTTTAGTTTTCCATTTTTTTGTTAGATTTGATGTATTTGATACTAAATTGCTATAATGATCCAAATTTGCTTTATGATAGTGAACCGTGAACCTTTTTCCCAATTGCAGTTGGTAGAGTCAAAGCGAACAATGCAAATACCAGATATAGTGCAGAGAGGATTTATTTGGCCATCCAATATGCAGTAAGCAGTTTTCTATCCCAGCTTGTTACATCAGAAAGTTATCATATACACTTGCATGAAAACAATAAAGTTGATCAATAAACTGCACCCATTGAAGAAATTAATCAAATGGTTTGTCAACCTTCAAGAGTGATTCAGAGTGAATGGATGTGACATTGCTTAGAAACATCATGAGGTGCATGTGCGAATAAAGCTATAAAGAAGTGAAAACCCAAGCCCTGAAATTCAAAGTGATTGAGGGAGAACTCTATGGAAAGGGTATCAAAGGCATCTATTGACGAAATGCCATATTAGAGGAGGTATTTTCATTCTGGAGGAGCTATGAAGTGTACGAGAGAGGGACACTTTATGATGAACACCGCAACTCAAAAGATGCCTGGACCCTCAAACTTCCAGAACACAATGTTCCGAAACATGGAACCGTAATTTTTCTCTCTTTCTGGGAAAAGAATCAACTTAATCCTGATTTCAATCAGTATCATTGAGACAATGCTTGTGAATGCGAATTCAAGAAACCAACAGGCACTCCATGCAATGCTATTGAAGAGGACACATGAGGTAGGGAGGCCACTACAAATCTATATTAAGTGATAAAGTTCAAATAACCTGGTAGCAGAAGGTATTTACTTTATAGTAGTAAGCTTGTTTCAAGATAGGGTTTGTGTCGCATGAGTATGAAAAATTTGCAAAATTAAGGAATCTAACTGCTTTACAAAGGTCTTTCAGTCATCTATGGTAAACTTGTACCTCGTTCATCTCTGTTAAGGTTACTTCTATAGTCTAAACTAATATGTATAGAATACTACCTATTTTTAATATTCTATAATTATAGTAACACAGCGTACACAATAATGTATACCTGATTGTTGTAATGCTTGCTCTGATATATATTCTACTATATAGATACATTATAGAGAGCCACAGTACTAAGGTACAAACTTATTAAGTATGAATCAATAATATCGTCTGAGAAAAAATATGACCCTGTCATGGAGGACTAAGAGCATAACATGAGAAAGTCAGATATATGCTGCAAGGTAGATAGATATTCCATTAATGCCATAAGGCAAGTAGATACTCATAGATATATGCCGCAAAGCATATATATCCCATGGACACCATGTGCTAATAGAGTCTGGACCTGAACTCAAGTCAGTAATTCACAAATCAACATTGTTAAAACCCTTCTTAAGAAACATTAGGCAATGCTATGCACATGTCAATGATTGCAAAGGAATGTGGGCTTAAAATTGTCCCATTCCCAAGCACTATATGAACTTTTATAATGGTCTATTTTCTCCCAAACAACTACTCTCCAACCCCCCATGACAAACTACCACTAAAATAAGCCAAATTTTTTGAAGGATTGCTGTCCGAAATGCCAAAATTTTGAAACGTTTTCAAACCAGCGTTTTGTTCACATTCCAGAACTTGATGCAACTATGGAAGTTGTTAAGCACAGGATATTGGTGGCCTGTGGTGTTCAGGGGTTGTCATGATAATTGCACCAAAGGTGATGTGTGACAAATTCCAAGGCTTAGCATAGTAAGCACACTATGAAAGCTTGAAAAAACCAGCTATGGAGTGGAACACAAAAGCAAGAGAAAGAGGACTTCAAAGCTCACACAACTTGAATGATTATTCAAAGAGTAGTAGGGTGTGGAAACCCCTCCAAACTTTGGGCTACATTTAGCATGTAATGTATAGAGGTGGTGTCTTGCTAATTCTAACTCTAGAACCCACATGGATCCTCAACCTACTTGTTATTACTTGCCTAATTAGCACAAGTGGGGTGTACATAAATGTTTTACCTCCATATCTTATGCACAACTTACAAGTTACAAGTATACAAGCCTTAAGGGGCAAAATAGGCATTTATTTCAACACCCCCCCTCAATGGCTATTTTGTTCATACCAACACCTAGCATGCTACGAAACTTTTCGAATTTTTCTCTACTAAGTGCCTTAGTAAAGATATCTGCTGCTTGATCGTTGGTATCACAGTACTCGAGCTGAATTTCTCCGCTTTGTATCTTCTCTCGTAAGAAGTGCTGATCCACCTCAATATGCTTCGTACGAGCATGGTACACAGGATTTTTGGCAAGCGGGATGCAACTCTAGCTGTCACACTGAAGAATAGTAGGACCATCCTGTGGAATCTGCACCTCCCCAAGAAGTCTCCTAAGCCATATTGCCTCGCAGGTAGCTTTTGCCGCTGCCCTGTACTCTGCCTATGTCGATGATAAGGTAACTGTGGGATGTTTCTTGCTGCACCAAGAAATGGGCCCTGAACCAAGGTTGAAAGTGTTACCCGTGGTCGACTTTCGATCATCCCTATCACCTGCCCAATCCGAATCGGTAAAGTCTCCAAGCTGAAGCTTTTCGTCATCTGTGTACTCAATCCCATAGCAGGTTGTCTCTTTGACATACCTCAAAACCCTCTTGGCTGCTTTCCAATGTGCTTCAGTTGGAGAACTAATGAATTGGCTTGCTACACCAACCGCATAGGAAATGTCTGGTCTCATAATGGTGAGATAAATCAGGCTATCCACAAGCTGCCTATAAAGAGTCTCGTCCACAAAAGGAGTGCCATCATCTCTAGATGGCTTACTGCTGGTATCAATGGGCGTGGAAATGGGTTTGCAATCCTGCATGTTGAACCTGTTCAAGACTTCACATGCATAGTTAGCTTGGGAAATAAATACACAGTTTTCCTTTTTCCAAACCTCCAAGCCAAGACAATAGTGGATTAAACCCAAATCCTTCATCTCGAACTCATTTGATAAACGAGCCTTCACCTTTTCAATAAGCTGCCCATTGTTACCCGTGATGACCAAGTCATCCACATAGAGAACTATCAAAACAATGTTCCCATCTTCCTCCTTCACGAACAGGTTGCAATCCGACTGACTCTTTATGAATTGCTCCTTGGGCAAAATAGTCGTCAATACGACTATACCAGGCCCTGGGTGCCTGCTTCAAACCATATAAGGCCTTCTTAAGCCTGCATACTATAGTTTCCTTGCCCTTAGCCTCAAAACCTTGTGGCTGTTCGATGTAGAAGCACTCTTCACGTCCATTTGATGGACCTCTCAACCAAAAAATGCAGCCAATGCTAAAACCAACCTGATAGATGTCATCTTAGCTACCGGTGCAAACGTCTCAACATAGTCCAAGCCCTCCTTCTGTGCATAGCCTTTAGCAACCAGCCTTGCCTTATGCTTTTCGATGCTCCCATCCGATTTGTATTTGGTCCTGTACCCACTTACAGCCAATAGGACGCTTCCCTTTTGGTAACTTCACCAAATCCCATGTATCATTCTTGAGAATGGAGTCGTACTCCTCTTGCATAGCATGTTGCCATACCTTCTCATCTGCTGCCTCAACGAATGTATGCAGATCTTGTGAATCCAAAATAGTAGTCATAAGTGCATAGTTTGTCTCCTGGTGTTCATGCTGCTGGGCTTGCCTTTGAGACCTCCTAGCTCCTGGATTGCTGCTCTCTTCCTCATCCAATATCAAACCATCCTGCATAGTTTGCCAATACCACTTGGGAAACTTCTTCCTTGCAGTTGGTGATGGAGACGGTGAATAGGACTTAACAGATTTGCCCCTTTCCTTCCGCTTCTTAGCCTCCTCGGATTCTTCCTCTTGATCACTCATATGATCATCCGGAGGCTCCCCAATATATGGATGTGGATCATCAAGTATTGGCACAAATTCACTGGTACCATCCTCCATCTCAAGTTCCTCTATAGGAGGCGTTTGATCTTCTTCAAAGATCACATCTCGACTTATGATCCTCTTCTTGCTAGTAAGATTGTAAAGTCTGTAAGCTTTGCTTTCTTCATTGTATCCCAAGAAAATACACTTTGCTGATTTTGCATCCAGCTTCTTCCTGTTATCCTTGGGAATATGGGCATAGGTCATACAACCAAACACTCCACCTTGGGCTTGATGCCGCTAAATGCCTCTTCTGGAGTCTTGCCTTCCACAGCTTTTGTTGGACTTCTATTCAACAGAAACACTGCTGTGTGCATTGCCTCGCCCCAAAAAGAGTTGGGCTTGCCTTGAGCATGCACCTTGCACACTCCACAATAGTTTGGTTCTTTCTCTCTGCTACGCCGTTTTGCTGAGGGGTATGAGGAGTTGTAAGCTGCCTTTCAATCCCATTGGCCTTGCAGAATTCCACAAAGACCTGAGCATCTTTATCTTCTTTCTTGAATGTTCTTTTACCAAAGCTTTGAAATGCAGGAAGTACTTGAATGCTTCAGATTTTAACTTCAAGAATTAAATCCAAATCTTACGGGAGAAGTCATCAATATTGGTCATAAAGTAATATGCCCCCCTTGCATATTTGGTTTGGGTTGGCCCCCACAAATCTGAATGTACCAAGTCAAGTATGCCTGCTGCCTTGCTGGTGCTCTCCTTGGGAAACTTATGTCTTTGCTGTTTCCCCATAGCGCAAGCCTCACAAACTGAAGAGCTTGGCTTAACAACTGGAAGCCCCTCCACCATATGATGCTGGTTCAACACCTGCATGCTTTGGTAGCCAAGATGTCCATACCTCTCATGCCACAACCTATCCACATCACTTCCTTTTGCTGTATAAGCATGCTGACTAGGGATAGAAGTGTACAACCTATATAGATTATCTTCCTGCAATCCTTTGGCCACAACCTTTATATTATCACTGAAGTCCAACACAAGACAAGAAGTAGCATCAAATTCTACTTTCATATTTTGTTGAGTGATAGCTCCTATTGAAAGAAGATTTTTAGCAAGTCCTGGTACATATAAGACATTCTTAATGACTTTGACTTCTCCTGATGGAAGCTTTACAAGTACTGTGCCCTTTCCCTTGACCTTGCGTGTTGAGTTGTCACCTAGGCACACCTCTTGTCCATCACAAATCCCCACAAAGGTATCAAACCAATCCCTATGAGGGGTCATGTGCTTTGAAGCACCTGAGTCAATGTACCAACCACCTGTTGTAGCTTGTGAGGCCAATGCAACAGAGAATAACTCAGCTTGCCTTATGTCACTCTGCTCCTCTCTTGCAACACTCTCAACAACATTTCCTCCTTGCTTCTTTGTGCCCTTCTTTTGCTCTGCAAGCTTCTTCCTGCACTCGAAAGCAAAGTGTCCATATTTACCATAGTAATTGCAATTCCCCTTCCTTCGAGGTGTGGAAGAAGTATTCGATGAGGATTGTGCTTCTGACATCTGCAAGTTCTCCATTCCTTGCTCAAGTGTTTGTGGTGCTCCTTTGTTCTTGCCTTTACCTTTTCTTCTTATCCTTGGCTGGATTTTGCTTCTTCTTAGAAGCAAAGGCATGCTCCTGGAAATCTTCCCTCTTGGAGAGATTAACTCTCCTCATCTCGTCCTGTAGCAAGAGACCATAGACTTCTTCATAGGTAGGGATCTTCTCTCTCACAGATATCATCATCACAAAGTTCTGATAAGCATATGACAAGCTATTCATAACTATGGGCACCAAGTCTTTGTCAGCAATAGACTCTCCAAGTACAGAAAGCTGATATCTATCTTAGTAAGATGATCAGTAACTGTCTCCCCTGTCTCCATTCTGAGAGTATACAACTTGTTCTTCAAGTAGAGAAACCTACTTGTACTTGCTGTCTCATACAATGCACAAAGAATGTGCCATGCATCCACAGGCCCTTTGGCTGACCTGATTAGAGGAATCACATTATCCCTCATTGACATGTTGATGATCCTGTGTGCCTTTTCCCCTCTCTTGATATAGTCCTTGAGTTCAAGTTCAGATGTTGGATCAGGCTCCTCACCTGTCACAAGCTTCCAACATTCTTTGTCTTCAAGAATGTTCTTGATCTTGAATTTCCATAAGTGCCATCAAGCCGGCTGGCTTCACTCAGCATGCTCTCTGCAAGACTAGACATAGCTGGATAGAAATAAAACACAAAATGCAAATTGGGGTTTTCACCCAACTAGGGTATGTAGCCACTTGCTCAATAACCCTCAGCTTCTGGATTTGAAACTATCCCCCTGTATGGCTGTCCTAGCCCTTGTCCAAGATCCACTCACAGAACTTTCACTGAAGTCCCCACTGTAGAAAGCGCCCTCCTACAGTCCTGGCTGTCCAAAAAGACTCAAATTTTTTTGTCCCAAATTAGAAACTTTTTGGCTCCCTGTACTCCCCTTGCCAACAGTACTCCAACCATGCAGATAGCACATAGATCAGATGCCCCTACATAAAGTGCTCCCTCCTCAAAGGTAAGCTGCTCTCCAGGAATGGCAAGAATATGATCAAAACAGGTCCAAGCTTTCACCACACCACATGCAACATAACCTGCTCTGATACCATGACAAATTCCAAGGCTTAGCTATGGAGTATCATAACAGCATAGTAAGCACACTATGAAAGCTTGAAAAAACCAGCTATGGAGTAGAACACAAAAGCAAGAGAGAGAGGACTTCAAAGCTCACACAACTTGTCACATGGGTCCTCAACCTACTTGTTATTACTTGCCTAATTAGCACAAGTGGGGTGTACTATGTACATAAATGTTTTACCCCCATATCTTATGCACAACTTACAAGTTACAAGTAGACAAGCCTTAAGGGGCAAAATAGGCATTTATTTCAACAATGTGTACCATAAGATCAATTTTTGGATGGTCGATTGTGACCCCTACATTTGATCACGACTTAGTTGTCGTTGGAGTTAGAAAGACTGTTGCATGGCTTTTCCTAAACCACTTTGGAAGAAAGTATTCAAGTGAGTAGTAATGCCAAATTCTGATGAAGGCAACATCATGAGGTGAGTTTACATGAGCAAGAAATCAAGTTTCAGAGATGCGCGACATATATGGATAACAGGAATTCTGACCCAAAGGGTTCGTTATGTTTTTTGTGTGGGGCCATCATCGGCACAGCCGTTCAGAATTACCAAGGAAGACCAACAAATTAAGCATGGTGAATAATGGAATTATCATTTCTGCCACCAAGTCTAAGTCTCATTAAGCCAATCAAATTAGGGGTCGCCCAGCCTCCCAAAATAACAATGAAGATGTGGAAAATGAAGGAGTCAGATGGAAGTGATTCAAATACTTTGCTGGCATGACTGAGTCAGATGCTACAGCTGAATCAAAGAAGTCTGTATGACATAGATTGCAGGGCAAGGCTAGGAGACATCTACACCAATTAATACCTAAAGGAGACAGCTGGCTGAAAGTATAGTGACTTGTTGCTGAAGGGTTTTGGCTACTGATTAGCAAGAAAGAACTCATGAAGAAGCTGCAGGTCATCGAAGCCAAAGATGAATTCAAATCAGCCAGGGCATCTTCTGAGTGCAAAGTCTGAGCTCGTAGCCATGAAATTCTGCAAAATGTTTAGAATCAGAAGCCAGAATATACAAGGTAATATTGGAAAAGACTTGAGACCAAGTGAGCTCCCTGGCAGGCGTGGCCATGCAGGTCAGACTAGAGAGATCCAAGCCATTCAGCAACAACTTGACTATAAACTGGTAGTTTTGGAAGTTGTTGCCTCCTCAGTGCCCCTTGACCGGTTGGCATAGAGTATTTTTCATGTATTCCTTTTTTGACACAAAAGCTAGCGAGTGAATATAGATAGGAAGGTGTTGACCATTTGTATCATGTGAAGAAAAACTCTGTTTATGATCCTTGATAACTGATCATTTCAAAGAGCTGGACTGACTTAACTATATTTTACATATGCAAAATGTCTTGTTTTTTAAACTGACAAACTGACTTGGCCATTGCATGCATTTTGGAGCATGCTTGTAGACCATCATCATCATAGACACTTGCATGTTAGATCTACAAAGTGAGCAGAGTTGACCTTAGTATTTCCACAACATGGCAATATGCAGATTGTCGATTTGTTAAAGGAACTACTTGCCAAAACTTCTATAATTACTTCAAGAAACTATCAAATGAAATTTAGAACCTCTTTGTCCCATAGCCATCACAGATGCAACAAAATGTAATGGATAAAAGCAAGGTACTATTCATATGAGAGAGAGAGAGAGAGAGAGAGAGAGAGAGAGAGAGAGAGAGAGAGAGAGAGTATCCACCAACCGTCTTGTAGTTAGTGAATCCCTTCGGGGGCAGTTAGCTCTCCGTAAGGGAAACCTAACTGCCCACCAACAGACTATCAATATTTTCTTGTTTGAGAAGATTATTAATGATTAAGCATAATTTATCTCTCATAAAACTGTTCTTTTGAAAGACATCAATTAGAGTTCATACTTCATAAAAGTTTTTTGCTTGTTACAATAGTACATAGTTGCAATGACTTGCGAAATGATAACCTTGTACGAGTTCTAAATAGGTTTATTAGAAGCCAGATGTATATACTGTAAGAAATGAAACGATCATTCTCTGCTTTTGTCAAATTTGGAAAGGTGCATCATACCCTAGGGTCAAAAGCAATCAAAATGTTTAAAAAGTCAACATTGCCTTCTGAAGACTTTTTTTATCTCTAGATAATCCAGTGGGTATATCCAGAAATGGTTATCCAACGATCTTACCTGTAACTTGTCCATAAAGTATTCAATGTGAGAATTATTAATGAAGCAAAGGTCATCTATGTATGTAAATGAATGCTTGAAGTCAGTCTAGCCAATCTCTTTATAAACTGTACTTCAAAAAGGGATAAATACCAGTTACACCAAATGCGCGAACATGAGAAACCCATAGGTATGCCAAGAACTTGTCACTAGGTTCGATTACCCAATTTGACAATGCAGTTATCTATCAAAAAGGCATTCCATTGGCATAATAAATTCTTATCAATACTTTTTCATTCTTCAGAAAGTTTTCTAGACCAAGTCCATTTAAAAATCTCAATTTCATGTACCCATTTATATTTGAGTTGAGTATGCTTGACATGTTTGAAGACAGAAGCGCTCAACTTGTTCATAATAGTTTTTAGTCGGTCTGGACCGTCTAAGGGAATATTCTCATAACATTTAGAAATATCTGCAACCCACATACTGGTGATTTTCTTAGGCAAATTCAAATAGAAGTCAATGGATGATTCACAGTGTCAAAATAAAGTAGTATCCATTTTAAGGATACTCTTGTGCCTTAAGGCCTGTCTTGTTCATGAGGAATGGAGACAACATAACAAGAGCTCCCGTGATGAATTTAGCAAGTCTGGTAAAGCAATAGTCTTGAGCATCAGTGATCCACGTAAAAGATTCTTTGTGGGCTTTTTGTTCAAAGTAGGTATTTGGATTGTTGAGGTTGAAATTGCCCGTTCTTTTGCTCGTAGTTATGGAAATATTTATCTTGGAGGGTAAAAAACTTGGTCTTTTCAGTAACCGTTCAAATTCACAGATATTATTGGCATCCCCCAAGTTTGCTAAGAGTTTGGCAGATGGGTCTTTGGCAAGTTCAATGGAGGTGTCAATTATGTACTTAACAACATCCCTAGTGGGTTTGTGTAACCAGAAAAAAACTTGCCGAGATTGTTCATCATGTACCTCACAACGAGATTGTTCATCATGTACCTCACAACATGGTCAAACCAGATAATAGAGGAGTTGTTTTTACATTTGTTCTCACATCTACATTTGCAAAAAAGTCTTTTCAAGTTCTAAATACGTGTCGTGTGAAAATTCATTCCATTAAAGCCTATCTCAAAGTATCGTCTGACTCTGGCCCAAGTCTTCTCAGGAGGGCAACGGGAGGATTCAAACTTGTTCATACGAATAACAATATCATAAGCAATGGGAGTATCAAGTGTAAAGTTGTTATGTAAAGCAACAAGTTTGCAAGCTTGTACTTCATTTTCAATAACATGTGTTAAGATGATCCAAAGATCGACGGGTAAGCGAGCGAGAAAATTGACAAAGGGAAAGCTCAATAATTTAAAAAAAGTACGAGCAAGTTCAAACTCGATGATTGTACTAGAGACCAAAGGAACTTGACAACTTTTAATTTGTAAAAATCATGAGTAGATTGGTCACCAACGTCACAAGCATCTTGGGAAAAATATTTCTAACTGAGACACATTGTCCTCGTCTAGGTCATCGATGAGAACAAGAGGGTGTGGTGACAAAGGGTACTTCAAGAGTAGGGTAGGTAGTTTTAGCAGGAATATTACCATCTTTTTTTCTAAGCAATGAAACACCCTCCTACTATGCATATTGTAGAATCTTCTTTTTTCTTCAAGTTTATTAGCATATTCAGTCAGATTGCTAAAGAAACTTTCAACCAAACTTAGAGTGTCTTTCTTTTTAACAAATTCCTAGTAAATCTTTATCCGATCCATAGTTTTCAAAAGATCAATCAAGCAAAACCTTATTCTCAAATCTAGTAGCAAAACAAGTAGCCCTATCAATATCAATTACAAAATTATGCAAAGTAATGGCCTTTTTTATACAACAAATAAGGCTCTGAATAAAGTGGTTTGGTGGAGGAAGGGGCTCTCCATAACCCAGAGACAACATCTTGAAACCAGCTTCAAGACTATGGCATGGAAACAAGCTTTTGCTAGTTTATAAATCAAGTAAAAGTTAAGAGTTTAGTACAATCCCAACCAAGGAATAGTCGGATTCACATCTCAAGGATGCAAAGAGACATAACAAAACATCACATAGTTCCTCTTGACAAAGCAAGACTAAATCCTCTGAAGCCTTTATTCATAATTCAACAAGATGAAATACAATTGAAAATTTCATACATACTTAATAAAGCACCATACAATATAATCTATGTAAAGACATCCAGCTGGTACCTGCCACCATCCCACAACACAAAATCGCAAGGGTTAGTAAAGTGGGGAAGACAATTGTCATAGTTGAATGTCAGTTGTTATCCATGTCCAAAACAAGCTATACCACTTAACATCATAAGTAGCACCAGTAACTCATAGTCCAATCTTCTCAAATAGTACAATATTTCTAAGCGATAAGCCAACCCCTAATATCACCGTATCAGGGCTTGTGTCATGCTGATTAGTATACGGGTTATTGGACCATATCATTCTAGTTAAGATTTAAAGACATCGCTTGATATCAGCAAATCACGCACTGATGTCATTACTCTTGAGCATATGCATGTTTTTCAAGTGTATATCAATGAAAGACCTAATTACACGGGCTGAACACCTTTACGGGCACAATGCATTCATGCCATGATTGGCAGGTACGAATACACAAGTATTAGGGTATGTCCATGCCATACTTACCCTTACAACTGTCTGCTTACGCAAAACTGGTTATGTATTGCTGTCATATGTTCTGAGCATATCCATGCTTTCCAGAAACGTTCAAGTCAAGACATGGTATGTCAATTCTCATTGGGGGCAAGTTTTGTTATTTCTCATTAAAGTTAGTCAGGACATCAATTCCGGTATTAGGGCAAATCCATGCCATGCTAATCCTTATGACTAATGTCGTAGCTCTTATGCAAATCCATATTGTCTGAGAGCGTTTGAGCTAAACCCTGAATTTGAGAATGGGTGTTAGACACTTGGCAGGTTTAAAAACAACTCTAAGTTATATATGCCATGATATTTTCACAATGTATGCATTCTCTTTAAAAGTCAAAACGGTTTATATTATTATGTCCTCATAAGAGATTATTACATCAAACATCCTAATTTTGAAGCCTTACAATTGAGCATAAGATCTTGCTAACACTTATAGTGTTGAGCTTAAAGTAACACATTCCCTCATTCGAAGTCATGGTTAGCTTATATACAAAAGCATGATCCGATATCTTACATGTATTGACTTTTGTCAATCTTATGGTTCGAATTTGAATCGAACGAAAAGAGGTTTCAACTGTAGACATGAATCGAAGAAAAATGTATTCCTCAAATTTGGATGCTACATAAGCCATGTAGCAATAGAGGTTTTAAGCATAAATCACATTTTTTTAATAAAAGTCGATGAATTGACGAAAAGACTATCTATGATGACCTTCATCTTTCGAAAAGATATCATATCAATTTGTGCTTATAGATGGGAACAAATCGTAGTGTGGATTGCAAGAAAAGCATATATTGCAAAGTGGAAAAACAGGTAGAAACCTTGTCATCAAATTGACATCACCATTCATGTGGTCCATCGTTGGACAGGTAGAAGAAAGAGACATTTTTCTAGAAGTACCTAGTCGCTGTTCAAGTAGTGCTTAAAAGCCTCGATAGACAATGTGTAAACAACCCTAAAGATGTCAATGCAAATGCATAACATATAACAGTAGCCCAGTGCTGGCCAAATCCTCATTGAACTACAAATTTTCAGCATCTACAAAGCTCCAAAATGTTGTTGGGACAACAATATACAAGCAAAATATAGATCAATCTTAAGAAAAGCATTGAAAGGATGTCTTACCAAGTAGATTTCTGCATTGGGAGAGTGAGAAATAGGGCGTTGTGTGAAAACACACTCCGCATTACCATCATCAACAACAATAGGCCAAAGTCGACGTGAAAGAGAATATGTCGTTTGTATAGTATATATAGCTATATGTTACTTACCTGAATGTGCAAGGTCGAAGCTTGTAGAAGAAGCTATAGTGAAGATTGTAGAAGAAGCTTTCAATCTTGTCCACAAGATGTAATCGAGCTTATCAACATCGTAAGGCGTGTAACCTGTAAGACAAGCCATAAGAATATGATGTTAGCATAGTGCCTTAAAGAGAAGAGGGTCTAGCAGAAGTAAAAGTAGTAGACCTTCGAAATTTAGGACCTCTTTGTCCCATAGCCATCACAGATGCAACAAAATGTAATGGGTAAAAGTAAGGTATTATCCATGAGAGAGAGAGAGAGAGAGAGAGAGAGAGAGAGAGAGAGAGAGAGAGAGAGAGAGAGAGAGAGAGAGAGAGAGAGAGAGAGAGAGAGAGAGAGAGAGAGAGAGAGAGAGAGAGAGAGAGAGAGAGAGAGAGAGAGAGAGAGAGAGAGAGAGAGAGAGACCATGCTGAGGGATAAGAATCCCTTGTGGGATCACGTTACCATCACTCCGGCCTATGGCGAACACAAAGAGATGGACATGCAAATATTGCCACATTAGTTACATAGGTGGGCCCTCACCCATTAGGGTGCATTTATTACATTTGAGGAAGTACAAGATTGCCCCTTGCCTGCATGCTCTTGACATGACACACTCCTGCTGCATCGGACGAGGCTGGCCCTTTGAGGTTGGGACTCAGAGTGAGAGGTAACCACTTGACTCTCAGTTGATTCTTAAATGTTGAATGTTCAAACTTCTATTTTCAGATGATTATTGATGTGTGACGTCAGACGTGTCACGTTGTCGATTGAAGGTTGCACATTTCATTTCTGAAATTTGATAATTGATTTTTGTCATCTTATCTTTTCAATGTTTAGACTCTAGGGAAATTAAAATGACTTGTCACTCCGGCTGTTATCTGATTTCTGCTGTGATGAATATATTTGTAAGAGTGCCTTTAGTGAACTGGCATAATGAAAGGATAAAGGCCAGCGTGCAACAAAAGCAGGGTGGGACCAGATTGGAGAACTATTTGGATTTTGAAAAACATGTGGAATTGAAAGTGGAGAATACTCGGAGAAAACTTGAGCTTTAGAACCTTGCAAAAGTTACTATTAGAGACTTGTAGTCCTCTGTGCATGCAAAAAAAAAAAAGGTTCGATTTTTTTTTTGATTTCAACCGAGCTAACTGGCTCAAATCGATTCGAATCGGCCGATTTGAACCGGCTGATAACCTTGATCTCATGGTCACCATGTTTTTGTACAGATGTGCATGCTTGGGATTTGAGATAAGAAAGCTGTTAAGGGTGTAAATTTTGGTGCACTTGGGCCATGCTTTTGAGAGAATTGTTCAAGACACAAGATAATAATTGAAGGAGAATACGAGAGAATGACAATATTTTATTATTGGGTTACAAACCTGGCGAGGGTAGGTTTTAGAACCTCCAGGGTGGAGTGTCTCCTATACATGCACAATGCCCTTGGTCTCTTGGTGATGAATCTCACCAAGGACCTTCTTATGTCAAGGACTTCCTTGCCCAAGATATTGTGGCTACTTCCTTGACTAGGAGGTCAAGCTAGTGTGCAGCACAAGGTTCGACAAAATGTGGGGATAGATCTTATTAATGAGCCTATCCATGACAACAGAATTTGTTGCATTATCCTTGACAATTTGTATAGTGTACAAAATCCAAGCGATTGGTCATTGATCATTTAATTGTGAATACTGTATAAGAAAATCAAAACCTTAGTGGTTATTGATAAATTATGACTTATGAAAATTTCAAGATATGCTAGTATGGCGTACTGATCAACGGTTGACCTCCTATATTTTGCTCGTACTTTTTTTGTAATGAGTAATGTAGGGGTAGCGTCAGTTTTCCAACTCTCTTTCACACATTTGTAGGTTCTGTTTGCTTCTTAGAAAGCTGTGTTAATAAGATGTTGAAGTCCAGGCTTTGCTAGCTGTTTGGAGTCAGCGTTTTTTGACCAATTTTATCATGTCCTAACAACGGTTTGTCTGCTATTGGACCAATGCTGGTTCGCTGACAAAATATATACATTTTTTACATTGTTTTCCATTTTTATTCGGTCACAACTTAGGTTGTATGTACAACGTTCCATTGAGTAGCATAAACTACTATTAAACTCGAAATGCTATATCTATTTAACATGCCTTTTCTATCATCTCTATATACCTATGAACTGATCGATATGACTTACGTCTTGATATGGTAACGACATGGTACAGCCTATCACTAGTTGTGATACCTAGATGAGAAGATTGGACTAAAATTTGTATAAAATGTATATTATGTTGTTAAGATATAGAACTTGTTTTGTACATGGATAACAACTGATGTCCAACGTTGATACCTATCTTCCTCACTTGTACTAACTTGCGCGATTTTGCGTGCTGGGATGGTAACAAGTATCAATTGGACATTTTGAAATAAGTTTTAGTTTACTGTGTTTTTCGAGTACTATATGATCTTTTTAGGTTTATTTTACCTTGCCAATTTATGAATAAGGGTTTCAAAAGATTTGGTCTTGACTTGTCAAGAGAAACTATGTGAAATTTTGTAAATCCCTCTCTAAGCATCCTTGGGCTATAAATTCGACTATCCTTTGGCTGATATAGTACCAAAATTTTATCTTACTTTGATTCATAGGCTAACTTAGGTCTTTTATACACTTGTTCAATCCTCAGGTTGGTTTCAAAATGCAGTCACTTTGGGTTATGGGGAGTCCCTTCCTCCTCCAAACCTTTTTATTTAGACTTTGATTTGTTGTATGAAAAAGGTCGTTAATTTGCATGGTTTCATTATCAATACTGATAGAGCTACTTGTTCTGTTGTTGGACCTAATTTATGTGTCTTATCGATTTACTTCAGAATTTGGATTAGGTTAAAATTTATAAGGACTTTGTTAAGAAAAGAAATCTTCTAGGTGTCATTAAAAGTTTATACAATAATTTGACTGACTTCGCTGAAAAATTTGAAGATGAAAAAAGATTCTTCAATTTGCAGATCAGAAAGATTTTCTCTTGCCTTGAAAAAGAACAGGAGTTGCTCTTACTGAACTTGCTCTTCTTTCTCCTAAAGCACCCTTATCTCCGCACTCACTTAATTTTTGTTGATGACCTAGACGAGAATGATGTGTTTCAATTAGAGATCTTCTTCTAGGATATTTGTGATATCGGCGACCAATCCAAACTAAAAGCTGTCAAGTTCCTACGGTATCCAGCCGTACTATTGAGTTGAAATCCTCTTGTACTTCCTATAAATTTAGGAGCTTTCCTTCTGTCAACTCCTCGGCCTCTTCCCTATCGATCTTTGGGTTGTTTTTGCGCATCTTACTGAAAAGAGAATAAAGACTTGCAAACTTGTCGCTCTTTACAAAATCTTTGCTCTTGAGACTCCCATTGCTTTCGATAAAGTTATTCACATGAATAAGTTTGAATCTTTTCGTTGCCCTTCTGAGCATACCTGTGCCAGAATTAGAAAACGCTTTGAAACTGAGCTTGAATAGGATAAACCTCCACCAAGCACGTATCTAAAAATGGAAGAGATCGTTTTTCAAATGTAGATGTGGAGATAAATGTAAAAATAAATTTTCGATTATTTGGTTTGATTACACAATATGGTTTATGATAAATAGCATGGGAAAGCTTTTTTTTTCTTGGGGGTCTCTTTATATAATCAAGTCAACACTTTTTTTTATGTGATTACACAAGCCTGCCAAGGATGTTGTCAAAGTGCATCTTATGTTTTGTTTTATCAGACAATATATTATCGATGCCTCTATAATACTTGCCATTGACCCCTTTACCAATTTTTTTGCTAAACTAGGTGATGTTGATAATATTCAAGAAATTGAGCTTTTATTGAAAAGACCTACTTTTTCTACTGTTCAAGAAGTACTTTTAGAATTCAGGTAAAAGAACGAGCCCATGATTGGTATTTTTCTTATGAAATATTTTGCGATTTTGCGATTGATTTAAAAGCTTATGTCATTGTGGTAGCCTTGACTTCAAACAATTTAAAAGCTTTGTATCTGACAATTTTGGACATATTGTTTCTACTGATTTTTCAATTTTTAACAACTTAGTTCTACGCAATGCATTGGATAAAGGTCTGAATCACATTGTTTTACGACAGTCTAATATTAATATTAATGATGTTACTTCTGAATTGCATGATGGTTGATTTAAATTTATGAACCTTTTACCTTTGTATGCACACTTAGATATCGATATTATTAGTAAACATGCTATGATCTGCAAGAATGATGCGTTTAAATTTCTAAAAGAAAGAAAATGAATATATGGAAAGACCACTCCTATGTCAAACGAAATATGCTAACAACAAATGACAGTGGCTTACTAAGCATTTTTATATAAATGGTATAGATAAGGCACAACATAATTATTGTTTCATGTATATCTAGTTTGTAAGAAAACTAGCTATTGACAGATTAAAAGGGCTTGATTTTATCCCATTTCTTGATGATACAAACAACTTTGTTGCCCGTTCTTTATAATTTGTCTTAAATAAGATTAATATGATACTACCTAAGGTTTTTATGTGTAATGATACACTACCGTACCTACTCTGTACTCAAACAACTTTAAATGGTCTTGGTTTAAACAATTATTCAATGAATAGAACTCTGTCAATAAGGATCTACTTTGCCAATGAAATATCTTTCTGATAGATAATTGCATTGTTAGGCTTGGCGATAGAACTTGCCGACCGACTCGAGACATATATCTATAGGATTCTCATGCTCACCCATGTGGTGTAACTGATACTTATCTCTTTTTGAGATGCAATTTATTCAAAGGCTTGCTAAGTTCGGATTAGTGACTTTCATGAATGGTTTTAAACATTCTTTCAAATACATTGATGATATATATTTTATCAATAATAATAGGGTGAATACTTTTTAGATAAGTCACATGTTAGATCATTGGATGATCCTTTATAGATTTACCTTCTGATTTTTTTTGAATTTGAGCATAACAACGCTGATGGCAATATCACCAACTTCCTAAACATTACGACTACTTTAAACCCTACTATAGATTTGATACACCTTTCCAAGTATGACAAACAAAGAGAACTACCATTCACTTTTTGTAGTATATACATTTGGCATGCAATAGGCCAGTGGTTAATTCATACTAAGTTATCATTTTATAAGTCATTGCAATTATGTACTGTTCTAACAAAAAAGAAACTTTTCTTAACGAAGTCAAAACTTTGGTTGATTCCTTTCAGAAAACGGTTTTATGAGGGCTAGACTGTGTTGTATCATGAACAAGATTCTGGAACAAGACGTGTTTCCAAGCTTATCTTTCGAGTTATCCACTAATAATGACAATCTTTTGATGGGCAAGGGGAGCTAACTATCCCCTAAGGGACTCTCTCTCTCTCTCTCTCTCTCTCTCTCTCTCTCTCTCTCTCTCTCTCTCTCTCTCTCTCTCTCTCTCTCTCTCTCTCTCTCATAGTATTGTATTCTAAGCTACCATATCATATTTAGTTTACAACATTGTGGAAATACTTATATAAGTCAAGTAGACCTATTTACGCAAATAATCTTGTGAAAATCCAATTGTGTTTTAAAGTACTTATTTAATGACGAGGATTCATTCACAAACCCTAAATCTAATGGACATGATTCACTACTAGACGTTGCTTCTTCCATAAGCCAGATCAAATGTGTCCATACTGACCCAGAAAAGACTATATATACATGACATTTGACTCCTGCTTTATCCTACTAGCAATTGAAGAAAGTCCTACTACTCTTTGTGCCCTTCTCTTTCGACGAAGCTATGAATAGCTATTTCGGTAAGCCTTGTTGTACTTTACTTTTTTCTACTTTATCAATTGCTCTTTTCTATGACGTTGTATGCTAGTATGGCTTACTAATCAGCGATTTACCTCTCACATTTTGCTTGTACTTTTTTTCGTAATGAGTAATGTAGGAGTAGCGCTATTTTTCCAGATCTCTTTCACACATTTGTAGGTTCTGTTTGCTTCTTGGAAAGCTGTATTAATGAGATGTTGAAGTCTGGGCTTTGCTAGATGTTTGGACAACGATGGACCAGTGTTTTTCAACCAATTTTTTCATGTCGTAACAACGATTTGTCTGCTACTGGACCAGCGTTGGTTCGCTGACAGAATATATACATTTTTGACATTATTTTCCATCTTTATTCGGTCATCAGTTAGGCTCTATGGACATCGTTCCATTGAGTAGCATAAACTACTATTAAACTCGGAATGTTATACCTATTTAACATGTCTTCTCTGTCATCTCATACAAGGGTCATCATTGAAAGAAAACCATGCTAAATTGATTAGTAATGAACAGATACGTCACATTGATGGCAATCAAATGTACACATCCCTTGCTTATACTACTATTTTGGAACTGAAGTTTATCTTCTTTCCACGAGATTGAGCATTGAGTTCATTGCAGGTATTCCACTTAACCTTTTGTCTTTGCAAGTGTAATATTGTCGTATGTATCCATTATAAATACATTACGTTTTATGTTTTGTAATAGACAAAGTAAATAGAACAAAGACAGTTTTAGTGTAAAGCTTTTTGCAGGATGCAAAGTTTGTGAAAATTATGCAAAATCTAGTTTGATGATTTTACATTTTGATGTACATATGTAAATCACACATGTGTGGAGCATGTTCCCAGGTGTGAGTAGTAGGCCTATTTGCATTAGCTAATTCATGCTTTAGTAAAGCTTGTTTTTTAAAGTTAGTCATGTAGAAGCATGCTAAGTGTTATCATGAGGTTGGGCCAAAATCCACTCATGACTTGTGCAAATCAAATTGCATGGTTAGGATAGGCAAGTAGACATCCATCTCGAGTTCTATGAGGTGTTGACACGTCATAAAGTGTAGAAGTGCAAAATTGCAAGTAGTGTACCATTGGTAAAAAAACTGATTACATTTTGAGGTACAACTCATGGATCCAATCATTTTTAGAGGTCACCACATGCCTAATGGAGTAGGAACTCAATTTACCACTATAAGAATGTGGACTATCATTGTACTTTTAAGAATTTTGAGAGATGTTTGTGTTTTGAGTCAAATTCTCTTGTTATACTCTCTCTCTACCCAAGGGCTCTTGGTTTTTATCTCTCTACTCGAGAGTAGGATTTGTGGATGACTCAAATCTTGTGTAAGATTTGGTTTTTTCATGAATGCGCATGGAAATGGCTTGTCTTTGATTGATGATTACTTTTTGTCTACATGAGCTCTTGCCTAGTTCCAAATCTTGATTGGTAGCTCATAAAAATCCGAGTTGATCAAGATAGATTTGGTAGTGTGCAACTTCTCATGCATGTAGGTCGTGGTAGATCTCTTCAAGATCCTTAAGCACACTCTCTAACATAGTATCTGAGCTAGATCCATGCATGCTTGAAAGTAGATCATTTCAATCAAAGTTTTGAGTGAAAAAATTAAGATTAGAGAGTGCTTTTGTGTCTCAATTGCTTCCTAGCTTCAAATTGCTCAATGAAAGCTATGTTTGGGTGATTTTTTGGATCAATACGTGCCTTTTGCTGTGTGGAGTACTCAGACCATGTGCAAGTTGCATCCATTTTGAAAATTGTAGCAATCTCATCTTTGAGCCATAGAGGCCAAGTGACCACTTGTTGGAAAGAGCTAGAAGTGTAGATTGAGATGCATAAGGCTCCAAAGGTTGTTGATGCACCTTTTTGGAGTTTGGATTTGATTTTTGAAGTAGGTAGACGTGCCTACCTAGTGGATTTTAGATTAGTAACTTCCATTCATGTGAATCTTAAAAGATTCGGTCAAAATTGTATGTTTCTCTCAAGCTAGTCAAGTGATAAAAAAATCTAAGACATTGTTTGCAATCAAATCCTTTCAAATCCATTCCAATTCTAAAGAGATAGAGTCATTGTCTTTGTGGAGTCCAACAAGGGTGATTAGATCTAATTTGGTGTGATTTGATTCAAATTTGTTGTGCTTTCATCTTGGTGATCAAAGCAAGGCCTAATTTTCAATTGACTAGATTTTGGTGTGGTGTGATTTAGAGTTTGTGATCTACATCTTGGGAGATCTTGCTAGTACTTTGAATCTTGTTCAAATCTAGTTGTTGTAAGGTCACAAAGTTATTATTAGAATTCTTTCACACGTGTGTACTTTGTATACAAGAAAATTTGAAGTGTAGGATTGGCATATGATTGTGTGAAGCTCAAATAGTCAAGATTTTTTTTGTGAGAGTGTGAGGGTCAAGTTGTGATCCTATTGAGTGTCTAGAATAGGGAGGAGTCCATATTTGAGTGTAAATCTTGGTTGAGATCTAGGTGAATCTCTAGATGTCAATTTCTTCAAATTGTTCAACTTAGTCAAGATTTGTGAAAATTTATAACATAGTTTGTTGTCAAACCAATTCAAATTCAATCCAACTCCAAAGGTTAGAGTCTTTGGGTCAAGGGTGAGTCCAACATGGGTGATTGGGTCTGATTTTTATCTGTTTGAAGCAAATCTTACATGTCAAGTTTGTGTGATCTAGAGGAGATCCATTTTTGACGTTGACTAGATTATGAGTGAAGATTGATTTTTAGATTTGTGATCTAGTTGTTTTGTAGATTTTTTTAGATATTTGATGTGTTCAAATCTAGTTTGCCGAGAGTCACAAAATCACTTCGATAAATCATTTCACAAGTTTGTACTTTGTGTACAAGTACTTTCTCATCATGGCATCAATAGGAGACAACCTATTGGAGGCAAGTAAGAGATTTAGATGCAGTTATTGTGTCAAGAAAGGACATTTGGCCTTGAAGTGCTACAAGAAGAAAAATGATGAAAAAAAGCAAGAAGGAAGTCAAGGAAATTTTAACAATCAAGGGGGAAATGACTTCAATGAGGAGGAGTCACTCATGGCATGCATGGGAGCATCATCAATTTCTATGGAGAAAGATCCTTGGTGGATTGATAGTGGGGTGAGCTCACACGTCACAAGGCCAAAGTAGTATTTTTCTTCATCTTCATCATGTTCTAAAATGTCTATTATTATTTCAAATGGTGCTAAATGTGAGATTTATGGGGTAGAAACCATTTCTATTTGGCTTAACAAAGCTTTAAAATGTCTTGTATGTTCTTTCAATGATTAGAAATTTGTTGAGTGTAAGTCAATTGATTGACAATGTGATGTACTGTCAAGTTTGATTGCAATACTTGCTTTATCATCATAGATCAATAGGTGCCTTTTGTGGTGTGGAGTACTCAGACCACGTGCAAGTTGCATCCACTTTGAAATTTTTTAGTAATCTCATCTTTGAGCCATAGAGGCCAAGTGACCACTTGTTGGAAAGAGCTAGAAGTGTAGATTAAGATGCATTAGGCTCCAAATCACTTGTCTAAGCTCGTCCTATTTGTTTTGCAAGTATTAAATGCGGTTTACTTCGATTAGGAAGAATTGTTGTTATTTAACTAATATGGGCATGTATCTTGGGAATTGATCAGTATGGCTTACGTCCTGATACGGTGCTGAATCTTCCAATCCGGCTCCTTCACTATTAGAACGCAGAATTCCATGTATAGATGCACCAAAGTACAATGGAGAATCTGACCCAGTCCGATTTTCCCAAGACTTTGATAATGCATGCCGTTTCTATAAAGATACCTCTGAAACTGAAAAGTTCCGACTATTCCCAATGGTACTCGATGGAACAGCCAAAGAGTGGTATCTTAACCTCGAAGCTCCTGGTCTTGCTTCTTGGACTACCCTCAAGGACGCTCTCATCAAGCGTTTCAAACCATCCAAACTGACTCAGAGCCCATTCATCCAAATCATCCATATCAAGATGCATCGCGAAGAGTCCGTTCGAAACTACATTGAGCGTTTTAAACGTCTCAAAGTCGAATGTGTTGATGAAAATATCACTGAACGTATGGCCATCAAATTGTTCTTGGTTGGACTGCCTAAAACATCCGTCGCGAACTAAAACCAGTTGACCTTTATGATCAACTTAAAGATGTAATGACTGATGCTATCCGTGAAGAAGATGAGGGTTCTGATGACGACTTTGATAATCATGAAAAGAAATCTAAGAATCCTGAACGTCTTAACCACCCAAAGCATGACAATACTGCCCAATCTTTTGAACTTCTGCATCAAATGAAAACTTGGTAGAGGCTCAACAATCTCATATGGATAAACTCACTGCTGATTTCCAAACCGCCATGAAAAATATCGCTGAGGAATTTTTTCCAGCAAGAGAGAATGTCTGGTGTTCGATCAGTTGACAACGTCACACTGCTAATAAATGCCCTCAATTGAAAAATCATTTTCCATCAGCACCCAGACCCATGTATTGAGCGTACCGCCCCTACCTTCCACAACCCATGTCACGACCATGGGTGTACCAACCATGACCAACTGCACCAAATCAGTACCAACCGTATCAACAGTTTGTCATTAACCAACCCGCTCCAGAACAAGCTGTCCACTATCTTGATCCCAATACCATCGATCCAACAACTTATTATGTGGAAGACACTACTCAACCGAGGTACACTACTAAGACAATTGTTTATTATGCATATGATCCTAATGCTCAAGTCGTTGATCCCAATGCCCAACCTTACGATTCTAACCAAGCTGTGTTTGCCACGCATCAAATTCCAGCAATACGAGGATGTTTTATCTGCACAGGTAAACATCCTAGTATTCGCTGCCCAGGTAAACTTCGCCTTCCACCAGCTTGTGAAAATTGTGGCATTGAACATCATGTGAAGGATTGTCCTTCCGGATCTAAACCAACTATTCATGTCTGTTCTGTGCAAGTAAAAACACTGCCAGTCGAAACTCATCCAACACGGGTCTTGACTCGTGCACAAACCCAACACCAAACCCCTACAATTGCACCCAACAAAAACCCAGCAGCATGTACCTCCAAGTGAAGATTTGATATCCATTGTCTATCTTCACCCATCTGAAGAAATCAGGCTAAATCACCAGTATCGACAAC